>JAHZSQ010000067.1:0-289402 GCA_022405105.1 Aristolochia contorta
TTTTGTCTCTCTATCAATTTGTTTCAATTGTAAAAGATTGTTTTCCTCATTTTGTTTAACCTTCTTTTTGTTTTTTTTTTTTTATTTCTTAAATGTTCTTTCATTGCGATTTTCACTTGTTTTGGGCATTCTGTACAATCTTGAGTATTGTGAAAACCCCCCACTATATGTTGCTTAAGTCTAGTTACACCTCCATTGTTCATTATATGCCCACACCATTTACACTTGGTCTTAAATCGATTATTCTCAATCATAGAACCATGATTCCAACCAATGTCACGTTCTTTTTCTCGTGGTGGCATATAATATGTACATACATATGAAATTAGTAACACTCAAATACAAGAAAGCACCAAGATGGAAAGAAGTCAACTAATTGTTTCCTAGAAATCCAAAAGGTAGACTTGGGGCCATGGAGAAAAGCACTTGTATAGTGCTACTTACTATTATAAATGCAATGCAATGCAATTATGGCCCAACAACATAAAAACTAGTAAAAACATTGAAATAGCAAAAAAAAAAAAGCATTACAAAGAACTAAGAAGGGCATAGAAAGAAAAAGTGGCTTACAACATGAGAAATTAGGCTTCACTTGTATACACTGGATTACATTACAACCATATCAATTGGACCTACAGAAAATACATGGCATTAATAGACTATGAAAGTTCATGAGGTTTTACCCTTGAATATCTAGAGAATTAAAGAGAACCAAACCACAATAACAAAAACCCAATAAATTAATTAGCCACAAGAAGCATCATGGGCTGTAAATCGTTATAGAATAGAAATAAAAACAAAAGAATAGAAAGAAAACAAAGGCACCCATCTGATAAAAACAGAGATGGAATCATTACAGAATTTATTTTTATGCACCAAAGTGACTTGTTGCTGTGATGAACAGGAAATAGAAACCAAATGATAAATATGAAACATGAAAAGAAAGATATCACTTGCTGCTTTGATGAATAGGAAGAAACAAAAAACAAAAGGAGAAATACGAAACATGAATAAGAAAGAAACATAAAACAAAAAAATTAAACAAATAAAAGAAACATAAAAAAGACATGCGGAAAATATATATATATATATATATATGTATGTATGTATGTACGTACATACGTATGTATGTATTTTGAGCTACTTTGGTTGTCTAACACATATAAAGACAAACATATAAAGATATACATGTATTTTGATCTACCTTCCCTTAAGATCTAATTGCCGTCCTATCTCTTTTTCTTCTTTCTCATATTTATTCACATATTAATGATACTAAGTTCAATAAGTGTGCAAGATTGACAACAAAGAGTAGGTTTTGACTGAGGATAATGCAAACTGTTTCAGCTGCCCTTTTTGAGATGAAAGAGGTTTGGTGTGGTGGCAGCAATGTGCATCCTGGCTGTACGAGCTGTGATAGTACAGCTTGCCTTTTTCCGGCATATGCTGGTTGTCTCAATTAAACAACACATTTTATTAAATTTTAGAGTTACACGGAGATTCCTAATCTGATTTTAAGTCTAATACCTCTTAGACTACAATGACCAAGTTCTAGTCTATTTACAACTCTTGGTGTCCTATTTGTGAGTCAATGACTAACACATCTCAACAAAAACAATTAAACAGCTAAACGAAAAAAACAAAAAATAATAGAGAACTAAGGGTCACCGAATTTGCTAACAAGCTCTGAAGAGTGATGACTTACTGAAATTCACCACAAATTCTTCGATGAAGAAAATAAGTGAGAGCTCCAGAGAATGCAATTGGCAGAGCTTGATTTGTAATGAGTTTTTAAAGCAATTCGAGAGGAAGGCGACAGAAAATTCTAGAAATCACGTAATTCAGATGAAAAAAAAAACTTTCAATCAAAGGCTTCTCCTTGATTCTTGCAACGATGGCAACAACTTTCTCAATCTCAGTCGCTTCTCAAAAGCTTGCTGCAACTTCTCAGAGAAGAATTTCTCCTCCCCACTACTCGTACTAAAAAAATAACTATGAAAAAACCTAGTTTCCTATTCTGCAACTAGCAAGAAGCGATTCATATTTTCTTGCCATTGGGAAAATCTAGTGTCGTATCGACATGCTTCCTCGATACAGGGAGATACGGGGGTTGGTTTCCTGTGAAAAGAAACGACATGTATATTGTTCCCTTACTTAAGGAAACCGATACGTATCGGCCTGTATCGGCGGATATGTATCGATAATAAAAACCATGATAAAGGCATGAAATTTGATGGTAGATGTCGTGTGCTTCGAGAAGGGATTGAAACGCATGACTTAAAAATTCTGTGTTTCCAAGTGTTTGGACCACTTTGATTGCACTTTGGAGCTGATTCTGAATTAAAGTCATAAACTTAGAGAAAATAGAATAAATATCAGATTTGCTCTTTAAGAAAAATGTCCAAGTATAGTTATTGAAAACATCTACTATGGATAAGTAAAACTTATAACCGTCCACTAGGGTAGTGGAGCAGGACCCAGATATCAATAGAAATGATTTGCAGCGGAATTGAAGCACAAAATTTATTGTTAAGGAATGGAAATTGATGATACTTAGATAAGCGAAAGGTCACCCATAAGGCACAATTATTTTTGACAAACGGACTTTTAAGAGAACGTAAAATTGCATGAGTAACAGAAGTAGAACGGTGGCCTAATCTTTCACGTGAGACTGTTCTACTGTCTTTGGCTGCTGTCTTGCACTATTTGACTGGTGGATCTTGAAAGACGTATAGACCGTCTTTAAGCTGCCCCTGATGAAGAACTCACTTTGCTCGTCAGTCCTTGATAAAAAAAAAGGTATTAGGATGAAATTTAAAAATTGTGTTAGTACTCTTTGTGAATTAAAAAAACATAACATTTTTTAAGAGATTGGGAACATAGAAGACATTTTTAAGCAGAAAGAAATGAAGGGGAACTGAGCCTTTGTACTTTATTGGTGTGGTGCTGCCATTATCTAGTGTCACATGGTCTTCACCTTGAATTGGTGTTCGTTCACCGAAATTGGTGGGGTCGCCTATGAAATGGTTAGTGGCGCCAGAGTCTAGGTACCAAAGACCTTCGCCTTGAGGATCATTTGAGTTCATAGTATTTAGTGCATGAGCAGGTGCTGGTTGATAATCTTGATCAAACCGATAGTAACATTGGAGAGTGTTGTGGCCTCACCGGTTGAAAATCTGACAAGAAGGCCGGTTGTCAGTTCTGGTCGTGAATTTGGCTGAGAATTGTTGTTTTGGCGGATGTGCTGCTGCAATTTGAGAAGTGATTGCAATTTGGTGCTCCTGAGTAAGGAGAAAATTCTTGAGTTCTTCAAGAAGAAGAGAATCAGTGCGGGCGGTGAAAAACATTATAAATGGCTTGTAATCAGTGCCGAGTCCATTGAGTACAAAGGTAACCAAGTCTTCTTGGTCTATAGGTCGCCCAACTGCAGCTAAATTGTTGGCCAATGTTGTGGCCTTCTCAAGATAATCAGGGATAGACATTGTTCCCCATTTAATATTTGTCAACTCCAACCTGATTCGGAGGATGAGACCTTGCAAATTTGATGAGTAAATGTGCTCCAATGTCTGCCACATGGAGTACTAGGATTTGAGGCCAAACATCTGGCTGATAGAAGCCGGTGTTAAGGTGGAAAAGATCCAAAATTGGATAGTTTGATCTATTTGGAACCATGCCTCGTATGCTGGATTCGGAATTAGTGCAACATTGGTAGGATCGGAAATCTGCCAGGGAGGAGGAGAAATATCGCTCGTTAAAAAAAGGCACAACTCAGTAGTAAAATACAGGGAGGAGTTGCGATCGCCACAACAGAAAACTTGTGTGATGGAGTTTCAATGAAACGTGGTTCTTATGTTCGTTGTGGTAAGTGTGAAACTTTCACGCGGGGGGACAAGGTAGAAGGTGTATCCATTAACGGAAGGATTGGTAAACGATGAAGATGCTACTTCCATGACATTCTCAGTGAGATCGGCAGAAACCATGTATGGAAAAAAATATTTTGTAGTGTGAACCGATAATTTCATTGATGAAGTAGAGTACAGTTTATAAGTATGGAAAATAACCACAAGCTACATTGAAGAAAGATCGGATATGAAAATCTGTTTGAGAAAATGAAGGAGATATTTTTGGAGATATTTTGTTGGAGAGATTTTGGATGGAGACCGACTGTTGGAGAGTCTTCAGCTTGATCAGTTGGAGAGATGGAAAGTCTTCTGAATTATCAGGTAGTGAGATTTGAATTTGATTAGTTCACAAAATCGCGCAAGACAAAACGCAACAACAAAAACCCATCTTCATTACATACCCATGGACTCCTTTACCAAGCTCAGAGGAAAGCAAGCCTTTAGAGCAATGTTTTTAAAACTAAACCTTTCATCAAACTGGTAATGTAGTGGGTTTAGATAAATCTATTTAGAACTGTTTGAACCAGTGATAGACCATAAAAGGAGATTACTGTACTACTCTTCTATTTCAATTTTACGTCTACATTTATTAACAATCAATGTCTTTGTACTGTGTTGGTTTGTAGCAATGTTTTTAAAACTAAATCTTTCATCAAACTGGTAATGTTGTGGGTTTGGATAAATCTATTTAGACCTGTTTGAACCGGTGATAGACCATGAAGGAAGATTACCGTACTTCTCTTTTATTTCAATTTTACTTCTACATTTATTAACAATCAATGTCTTTGTACTTTGTTGGTTTGCAGATAACTATTGGAAAGGTGAGGTTAGGAGTTTGAACCTTATTCCCCTTAAAAATAACATTACTTCTCTGAAGCACTTGCAACCAGATTTGGTCAAACCAGATTTTATCAAATCAGATTTGGTCAAACTAGATGTGGTCAAACCAGATTTTGTCAAATCAGATTTGATCAGCCCAGATCGATTTCAGGTCAAACCGGACCAAACCGGCTGGTTTTGAAGGTTTTGAGATCAACAGTTCTGATACTAAACCAAACCTGAAAACGTACCAGTTCAGGTTCAAACCGGTGTAAACCAGTGTTTTAAAAACCGAACCGAACTGGCCGATTCGACCAGGTTCAACCGGAACCGGGACTTTGAACGGTTCGGTTCGCTCAAAGACCCGGAAAAGGTAGAAAACCGTTTGACAAGCCGGTTTTGAGCGGTTAAACCGCTGAACCGGAAATCGGACTGGACCGGTTGAACCGTTTTACTTACCTTTTTAGTATTTTAATAGTTTTTTGTATATTTAATCTTATTTTTTGTATATAGAAATTTTATTATGTATTTTTTAATTAGAAAAAACTCATACCGGTTGAACCACCGGTTGAACCCGATTGATCCGGTTGAACCAAAATCGGAGGCTCCACCGGTTCGATCACCGGTTCGGTTTTAAAAACATTGGTGTAAACAGATATATATTTTTAAGAAAAATGATTTCACTATTGTGAGTTTTTACTGTGAGTTTTTGCATCCTGATGTGGTTGTCCTGCTGGCAGCCTAGTTGGTAATCCAGATAAGGTCTAGGGTTTAGGTTTACCTAAAGAATAAGTAGATAGTTCCTACATTATCTCTTATCTGGACTGCCAACAAGGACACTATGTCACGCTGTAAACCCTCACAGAAAAATTTGGCAGTTATCACCATTGTATTTTTAATTTCCTTTGTGCATGCATCTTATAGAGAAAGTTGTTTCAATTCTTGAACTAATGTGCTGAAACACACGTAGTTATTCTAAGGCTATGGTAGCTCAACATTAAATTAGAAGGATAAACACATGGGTCATACGTTTGAAAATTTAAGTCTATCGTGACTTAATTATAACATCCAACAGCCGTACATCAATCAAGAATTGGAAGCACAATCAGTCCCCCAAGGATTATTAAAGGACAACTTGAGAAATAATTTATCATGACCACAACTTGCTTGCTCTTCTAATATATAGTTTTAATTTGGATTACCTTCTATATATACTGTTTAATTTCAAACAACTTTACGGAGAGATGCTGGAGCTAGGGTATATAGAAAATATTATCCTTACAAGGAATTAATAATACTCAAGATTAAGAATATTTCAGAATATTCTTTCTTGCCATGAACCTAATTAAAACTAATGAATGAACAAATATATGTTTTAATGAAGTGTTGTCTATATATTACATTTAAGTTATAATAAAAATATGAAAAAAAACTCTATTGATTTAATTATGAATAAGTTGCATATAAGTGAATATAGCAAGAAGAAATCGTATACTAGTCAAGTCATCTCTCCATTACAATTACGTGTACCTAATTTATATGAAGTTTGGTCTACGTAAACCTGTTATAATTTAGTGACATATTGTCCCCTTAAAGTAAATTTCACGCCAACAGATTGTGCATATCTGACAAAAGAGTCTTCCCACTATGAATGAACAAGAAGGCCAGATTTTTCCTCAAATTCAATTTTACAGGAGAGTTGTTATTGACTGTGGTACAGAGTCTAACTTTAATTAGCTGGCTGGACATCTCTCCTCTAACATTAAATTTTATGAAAACCCTTGTCATTACTAATGCTGAAACTTTTGGTGGTGATGCCATCTGATTCTTATTGAGACTTTAATTCCTTTGACTGGTACACAAGACTCATGCATCTTTACCTAACAATATATGTTGTGAAAGTTTCCGATATCAGACATGATATATAGATAGGTAATTAAACTTGCGAGCTGTAAGCTTTAATTCATGCCCACTTAGCCATGATTGACATGCCGCCTGCACCTAAGAGAACTGCAACATAGGATTTGACCTGGAGCTTTATACTGCTCTGCAGCTTGGGGCCCATGAAGTCCGTGGCCAAGAGATCAACCAAGGCCATGTAGATGAGGAGCCCCGCCGAGGAAGCGTTGAGTAGTCCCACTGTGATGAGAGAGCTTGGGCTGTTCTCCCTGTAGACGTTTGACAGTGCGATCCCCAGAGCAATCCCGAACGGAGTTGTGGTGGAGAAGAAAAAGACCATGACGGATTTCTTCAACATCTTATACTCCGCCTGCATTCAATCAACACTTGTTATTAGATGAAGAAACGCTTCTTGGGACGTAGATCTATGAAGGACAAGCTTCACTTAATTTGTGGCTCGTGTGAATATATATATAGAATACCTGTAAGATGCACCCACCAAGACCCATTCCTTCAAACATTTGATGGAAGCAAAGAGCGGCTACAAGAGGCTTGATTGTACACGTATTGTTCGTGGCTCCAACAGACAGTCCAATCACCACCGAATGAACAACAATTCCCAGCTCCAGCACCTGTCAATGCCTCAACAAAACATAGTCAGCCAACCCCAAAATTACGTTTAGAAGTTTTTTCTTCTAATTATCAAAATTAATATTAAACAAAAGTATTATTTTGAGAGAACATGCACACCGTACGTACGTACCATGGCTACAACACGGTAACGCAGCAACTGGGTGTCTGGAGATGATCCATCCTTCGTCGAAAGCCCATGGCCATGAACATGTGACCCTCCAGTAGTAGTACTACTACTTGCATGACTTTGCATCTCCATGTCGGCAGGAATGACTGCACCGATACTGTTCTTCCTGCTGTACACACTTGTTGCTAGCGAATCCACCATCAGAGTAACAATAGCGGACACCATGGCCACGAACCCACTGAAGGGAAACTTGTGCCAGGGCTTCTCCACCAAACAGTCCGACCATAACATGTCAAACGAGTCCGGAAGGACGTGCATGAAGCCGGTGGCTAGAATGATCCCGGCGGCGAAGGCCTTAACAATCACAAACAGGTCTCTGTCCGGCCTAAGCGCCGGAATCGATTTAGAAAATAGGGGGAGGCAGACACCGATCATGCTGGTGATCAAGATGGAGACGATGGCAATGATCTTGAGACGTAGTGCTGCAGACTTGTCGTTGCATTCGTTGGTATCTGCCTGGCATTCAGCAGGAACATCGGTTTCATTGCTTCCTGCCTGTGCAAAGCAAGACTCTGGGAAGGAGACCAGAAGCAGAAAGAGGAAGCAGAAGAACATAAATGAGAACTTCATAATTGCCATCGTTGTTAAGCGTGTTGGGTACTGAAGATTGTGATAACACTTGGTGGGCGAGAGGGAGTCTTTATATAGAAGCTGCGGGCAAGCGTACTCTTGAGTCATCGTGATGACTTTTACGTTTTTTTTTTCGTTGCCTTATTTAAATCTTGAGGGCTTGTGTCTTGACTAGCAACCACAGAGGAGTTTTAATTGCCATTGTTTTTTTATAAGTTAATTGTAATTAAGATTGTTTCTAATTATAAACTGTTCTATCAGTAACGAATATTCTTTGGTTTCTTTATCCTTTATTTCATTAACCTTGTATAACTTTCTCTCATAAAAATTTGAGTACTGTTTGAGAAGTCAACTAAATTTGTAATTTTGTTAATTCGCGGAATGTCATGTGGAGCACAAGATGGCATGCGAAAGCCTGAAGCCTTCGCGTGTTTATTTGAGGATTATCATGATCATGTGTACTTTTAGATACTCTCACTTCTTTGCTTATTCTAATCCGGCCTACAAAATTGGACTTCGTACTACGGAATTTAAACAATGAAAATAGAGAAGGAATTTGCAAAAAACATAGTCTTATAAATTTTGGTATAATCACTAAATAATAATTAAACAAGCAGGTTGACTTTAATTCGATCTAAAGCCCCAACCAACTTGTATTCTTTTTTATCTTTTACTTTAATAAATAGCAAGCTTTCTCTAGATAGAGACCTAGTCCATATATACAGATTATCACCACCTAATTAACAGATGAGTTACATTAATAATCTTTTTCTTACACCACTTCAGCAAGCTGCTGTGGGGACCGAAGTGGGGGCTTAACATAAGTTACGGACTGCACGGTACTGCGGAGTTAAGATAATCAAGAATGTCAAGGAAGCAGCATGGATCGCGCATTCGCACCATCAAGTCGTCACATTAATATTCTTTCAGAATTCCTCTTCAGTTGCTCCATCACTATCAATTCTTGGAGCCAAACCCTGTACTCAACAGATATCCATTATGAACTTTAATGGGTCTCCGTTTACTAATGGGTTTAGGTACATAGAGATTTCAGCTCAATACTCAGCACTAGCTGAAATTAAGCAATATTTTTCATAATTAATGTTTTTTCCACCTGTGTACTGTATTTTGGCTATGGTGATCACTTTACGTTTTTTTTCCTTTCTTTCTAAATTATAAGTTTTTCCCTCATTTATTAGTAGCTCTCAGCTCAGGAATGGAGTAGGAGAAGTACAAAGGAAGAAGTAATTAATAGAATGATAAGTTCAATATTTTAAAAACTGAACCAGTGATCGAACCGGTTGAACATCCGATTCCGGTTCAACCGGTTCAACCAGGTTAAACCGGTGGTTGAACCGGGTATGTGTTGTAAGTCATTAAAAAAATTCATAACATAACTCCTATTACCTATAAGCCTATTACCTATATTTAAAAAATAATTTTAAACATACAAAAACAATCAAAAATTTTAAAATTATAAAAATTAGTTTTTTTAACTTTAAAATCAAATATAATTAAATTAAAGAAATAAAATACCCTTCCAAAATACAAAATTATTCTAAACAATTTTATTTTCTTGAGAATCCAGCTAAATCTTTTTCCACATCTTCACCTATATTAACAATCTTTTTATCCTTCTTTTCATCCATAATAGCTGCAAATATAAAATAATCAATTTGGTTTCTTGGTTAGAGTTTAATTTTAACTGGTTTGGGTCAACAGTAACTAGACCGGTTCAACCGGTTTCGGCGGTTCATCGGTTCACCGGTCGAACCAGTAAAACCGGCTAGGTCATCCGGTTTTCAACCTTTAGCCGGTTTGAGAGCAAACCGAACCGCAAAAAGCACCGGTTCCGGTTGAACCCGATCGAACCGGCTGGGTCGGTCTGGTTTTTAAAACATTGGATATTTTTTTATTTTATTTTACTTTATATAAGGAGGAGAATAAAAGGCCAAGAATTTCCATTCCTAGAAAGATTTTACAGTACAAGGTGTAAAAATAGTGAAGATTGAAGATAAGATGCCACAAAAGGGCCCCAATTTGAAGATTTCACATACCACAAATTTTAAGACCAAATATTTTTTCTTCTATTTTTTGCTTTTTGGGGATTGAGAAGAATTTCTGCAACAATGTAAAACTTAATTTGAGAGAATATTTTTTTTCCGATGAGATAAAAGGTATCCCCATTTAGCTTGGACCAGCCTCATTAGTGAAGAACGGGTGACTGATCAAATATGTTCTACCAAACCTAAATTAATCAATAATTTATCAGAGTAATTGAACAAGCTGGCAGGAATATTTGATAGTAGAGAAGCTGAAACATTGCTCAAGAGACTTCGGCCCCATTTGGCAACACTTTTTGGCAGCATTTGGCAATGCTTCTGGTAGCCCAGAAGCCGCTTTTCGGATTGAAAAGCGGCTCCTAGACCAACATTTCTGTTTGGATATCGCTTCTTTATCTTAAAACTAGCTTTGGGAGAGTCGTTTTTCGTCGCTTTGGAAGAGCCCAAAAACGTGACTCTTCCAAAGAGCGGAGAACGTCTCCCACGCAAACTTTTTCAGATACTCTTTTAAGACAATTGTCTCCCCATTATTTTAACTAAATTCCAATTTTACCCTAAATATTCATGTTTCCCGCAATTGTGAAACGACCCGCTCATCACCCTCGATTTCCTGCGGATTAGCTTTCCATCTGATGATATATCCCGAACTCCTCTTCAGTATCATCCGAAGCAGCTATCAACAACACTTGCACCTTTCGAAGTTCAGAAATTCCGGAGGATCCGCTGCCGAGAACCACTTGTGGCCTAGCTCCGCCTGGTGGTGCGTCGGGAAGGCGGCCTTCCACTTGTTCTAGAACCCTGCGAACTGCGACGATGTGCTCGGCTGCTCCGGGTTCCTAATCTGTATCACGAAGAACCTTTGCGCTCCCGTGCAGGACTCATGAGGCTCTTTGTAATGACTGATGGGCTGGACTCTATTGTGGTAATCCATGATGAAGGTAACCCAACATCTGATGGGCCAGGTTTGGTGGGCCAGGAGATTGGAGAATCTCTGGGCCGTGGGAGAAGACAGATACAGAGACCTAGGTACCTGGAGTCATACGTGAGGGAATAAGAGGAGCAGAAGTATGGGCAGCAAGGGTGTGGAATGTTTGTCTTCTTTTCCCTCTTTTATCTTGTTTGTTCTGGAGAGTGGCTCTCTCGAAACAGCCAACTATCCCTTCTTTGAAAATTTCAGATTACACTTTCAATTGAACATGAGAATTAGTTCCTACTGTTCCTGTTTGCTGTAGGTTTAAGATTACATTCCATTACATTGGTGCTTTCATTGCCCTACAGCCATGGCAGAGGGTACTCGTCTGAAAACATTGGATGATCAAGTTAAGAAGTTCAACGAAACTACTTCTTCTCTCTCAGAGCGCCAAGACCAGATTCAATCGTCTCTTGATCGTCAACAGAAAACCTTGCGTGAGATTCTATTGCAGCTTGGATCTGTAAAGGATAAGATGAACTCTATTCCCCAATCGCCTTGTCCATCATCATCTACACCTGCAACGCTATCGCTCATCTCTTCCGTTCCTTCGTCCTCGGCTCCTATGGCTGCATCTCCACCCAATCCACCCTTATTATCTTCGTTTACTCTAGCACACTATTTTCCCCAACCTCCATACCTTGCTGGTCGTCTCCATCGGATGGATTTTCCACACTTTGCTGGAGAGGATGTCACCGGATGGCTTTTTCGTGCTTCTCAGTATTTTCAGTTCTATTCCACTACTGATGAGCAACGATTGCTTATTGTTGTTGTGCATATGGAAGGCAGGGTACTTCAATGGTTCCAATGGGCGAATAATAAGGCCCAATTTCGATCCTGGCAAGACCTTGCTCATGCAGTAGAAATTTGTTTTGGTCCCTTTGAATTTGATGATCCACAGGGTGCTTTGGCTAAACTTGTTCAGAAGAGTACGGTGGAGGCTTATCAGTCTGAATTTGAAGTTCTCCAAAATCGCACAACAGGTTTGTCCTCGTCATTTCTTGTTAGTTGTTTCATTGCTGGATTACTTCCTGAGTTGAGAGCAGAGGTTTTGGCCTTGCGCCCATCGTCACTATCACATGCCATCTCGTTGGCCCGTCTCCAAGAGATAAAAATTGCAGCAAGAGCTACCTAGTCTAAGCAGCTAGGCCAACGTGCAATTCCACCAAGCTACTTTCCTCATTCCACCAGATCTGTATCATCGTCATCATCTAATGACCCCAAACTCCTTGGGCCTCCTACTACCTCACCCCAACAATTTTCAGTTCGCAAGATCTCTCTAGCAAAAATGCAAAGTCGTCGAGAGAGAGGCCTTTGTTATTATTGTGATACGAAATACACGCTTAGGCACCGGTGTGTTTCAAAACCACAAATCTTTCTCTTAGATTTTGATGATGCTCTGGATGAAGTTGCTGAGATGACTGAATTAACAGTCACAGATTCCCAAATAGACAACACCACCGCAATTACTACTGAAATTTCTCTCCATGCAATCTCTGGTATGTCTTCTCGTTCTCAGCTTCGGTTTTAAAGATCTTTGAAAGGTGTTATGGTTCAGGTACTGGTTGATAGTGGCAGTTCCCTGAATTTTATTCAGAATCATGTTGCTCTTCATCTTCGTTTGCCTCTTGAACCAGTGGCTCGTTTCTCAGATTCTGTGGGTAATGGCCAGAAGCTCTATTCTGAAAGTGTTATTTGACAGGCTTCTCTATTAATTCAGGGCTTCAAAATAACAACTGATCTCTTCGTCCTTCCTATTGAGGGAGTAGATATAGTATTGGGCATTGGTTGGCTCTCCACCTTGGGAAAAATTATCCACGATTATCAAAATTTAATTATGCAATTTGTTTCTAAAGGGTCTCAAATTGAATTACTTGGAGAGAAAACCTTCTTAAAAGGACCAATTCAATTTCAGTCCTTGAGGCGCCTTGTGGATAGGAATGTTGTCCTTACTTTTTTTGCTTTTCAGCAAGACGACACGACCGCCTTACAACCTCACGAGATATCAGAAGACTTGGATGCTCTTTTCCAGCATTATGAGGTTGTTTTCCAAGCTCCAAAAGGACTGCCACCCCCAAGGAACTATGACCATGCTATTCCCTTGCAGCCTAACACTGCCCCTGTTTCTGTTCGGCCTTATCGTTATCCTTATTTGCAGAAAACAAAGATTGAAAAGATGGTGCATGAGATGCTATCAGAAGGTATTATCCGACCAAGCTCTAGTCCCTTTTTGTCACTGGTTTTATTAGCAAAGAAAAAGGATGGAACATGGCGTTTTTGCACGGACTATTGTGCTCTTAATGTAGTAACTATACCAGATCGGTTTCCAATTCCGACCGTGGATGAGCTATTTGATGAGCTTCATGGTGCTCAATTTTTCTCTAAATTGGATATTCGCTCAGGCTACCACCAAATTCGAGTGCGACCGGAAGATGTTCACAAGACTGCTTTCTGTACACATGAGGGTCACTATGAATATTTAGTCATGCCATTTGGGCTTACCAATGCGCCTTCTACATTCCAACATGCTATGAAAAGTGTATTTCGACCATTTCATCCCCCCTTTGTTCTAGTATTCTTTGAAGACATCTTGGTTCATAGTAAGACGTGGACCGATCATGTGGGCCACTTAGATCGTACTCTCCAACTCTTACGTGAAACCAGATTTTTTGCCAAAAGAACAAAGTGTGTATTTGGTCAGAACCGGATAGATTATTTGGGCCATGTTATTTCTGCTACAGGGGTTTCTATGGAGCCCCACAAGGTCTCGGCTGTACTTGAATGGCCCCTACCCACAACGATTACCCAACTTCACGGATTCCTTGGTCTTGCAGGTTATTATCGACGTTTAATTCGCAATTTGCTCTTATTGCTTCCCCACTCACAGATCTTTTGAAGAAAGATGGCTTCCACTGGTCTTCTCAAGCGGAGGAAGCTTTTCATGCTCTCCAACAAGCCCTCCAATCAGCACCGGTTTTGCAACTACTAGATTTCTCCAAGCCTTTCACTATAGAGACGGATGCCTCTAGCTTGGGCGTTGGCGTTGTTTTACTCCAAAATGGTCATCCTAGTGCTTATTATAACCAAAAATTCTCTTCTCGAATGAAGCTGGCCTCTACTTATAGTCGGGAAATGTTGGCCATTACTCAAGCCATTCAACGCTGGAGGCAGTACTTGTTGGGCCACCCGTTTGTCATCAAGACGGATCATCAAAGTCTTAAGGAATTGATTGAACAGACTATTCAAATGCCGGAACAACAAAAATGGTTGACAAAGCTATTGGGATATGAATTCACTATTGTATATCGCCCAGGCCGGGAAAACACTGCTGCTGATGCACTATCTCGCCATCCTGAGGCGACTCAATTTGCTGATCTTTCTCTCCCTCAACACTCTTGGATAACTCAGTTGCGGGAGACATTGTAAGCTGATCCAGATGCCGCTGTGATTATTCGCCAACTAGCACTTGAGACTTCATCAGTTGCTGACTATGTTGTTCGAGATGGCTTCTTACTGTTTCGTGGGCGCTTGGTCATTCCGCCAGGTGCTTTGCGTGAAACTCTCATAACAGAATTTTTTTCTTATTTGGCCGGAGGGCTCGCTGGTGTTCTACGTACTTACCAGCGCATCGTCTCAAATTTTTATTGGAAGGGAAGATGTTAAGCGTTTTGTGAAATGTTGTTTGATTTGTCAGTAGTCAAAATCAGCCACTACAGCACCTGCTGGTTTGCTCCAACCTCTTCCTTTTCCAGAAAAAATTTGGGAAGACATTTCCCTTGATTTTATCACTAGGCTCCCTTCAAGCCAAGGCAAAACCGTCGTCATGGTTGTGGTTGATCGTCTCACTAAATACGCTCATTTTACGCCTCTGCCTTTGGGATTTACTAGCCAATTAGTAGCAATGGTTTTTTTCCGAGACATTGTTCGCCTACACAGCATACCTCGTTCTATTGTATCCGATAAGAGATCGGGTGTTCTTGACAGCTTTTTGGACCGAGTTGTTTCGTCTCCAAGGGACTTCATTATCCATGAGTAGCGCCTATCATCCTCAAACCGATGGGCAAACTGAGGCTTTAAACAAATGCTTAGAGATGTACCTACGTTGCTTTGTAGCTGATGAGCCTCGCCATTGGGTACACTTTCTACCATGGGCCGAATTTTGGTATAATACATTGTACCACACATCAACAGGTATGACTCCTTTTCTGGCAGTGTATGGGCGGGAACCACCTACTATTATCCGCTACATTGCTTCTGAAGTAACAAATACAGACCTCAGAGAGACCTTACTCAATCGTGACCGCATTTTGCAAGATCTCAAGTTGAATTTAGCTCGGGCTCAGAACCATATGAAGATCCAAGCAGATCGTCATCGTTCAGACAAAACGTTTGAAGAAGGGCAACTGTTTTTTTGTCAAACTCCAACCTTACCGCCAACTCTCTCTTTGCGGTTCTTTCTACAACAAACTGAATCGAAGATTCTTTGGCCCATTTCATATCCTCAAACGTATTGGCTCTGTTGCTTACAAACTCGAATTGCCACCATCCGCTCGCCTTCATTCGGTCTTCTATGTTTCTTGTTTAAAAGAATGTAGGGGAGATCACTCTGAGAAGTCAGCGCCACTTTCGCCTTTGACAGATCTTGCTGGTGTTCGGGTGCGACCCTACCGCTTCTTACAGGCTCGAGCCATTATCAAGCAAGGTCAGACGGTACTGCAACTCTTAGTGCAATGGGAACATCTCACCGAGGTGGAGGCCACCTGGGAAGACTTGACCCTCCTATCGTCACTCTATCCATCTCTGAACCTTGAGGACAAGGTTCGACTCAATGAGGGAGGTAATGTAATGACTGATGGGCTGGAATCTATTGTGGTAATCCATGATGAAGGTAACCCAGCATCTGATGGGCCAGGTTTGGTGGTGCCAGGAGATTGGAGAATCTCTGGGCCGTGGGAGAAGACAGAAACAGAGACCTAGGTACCTGGAGTCATACGTGAGGGGAATAAGAGGAGCAGAAGTATGGGCAGCAAGGGTGTGGAATGTTTATCTTCTTTTATGTTCTTATATGTTGTTTGTTCTGGAGAGTGGCTCTCTCGAAACAGCCAACTATCCCTTCTTTGCAAATTTCAGATTACACTTTCAATTGAACATGAAAATTAGTTCCTATTGTTCATATATAAGTTGTTTGCTGTAGGTTTAAGATTACATTCCATTACACTCTTTCCCTAATCTTCTAGGGGATTCAAGCTTGTAGACGAGACGGGCATGTACTTTTGTGCCTGATCTGTGTCGCAGTACACTCCTTCCACCAGCGCCCTCGCCGTGGCTTCTGGCAGTGGCCTCTCGTTGCCGTCCCGTACTTTGTTTTTCTCATATTCTTAAAAAATAAAAACAGTGTAATCACATTATGATAACAAATTGTAAAGATAATTGAAGAAATCAACTATTTTAAACAGCCTACTGCTTTAATTCGTAGGGATTACGATGATATAGACGACTAAAGGGTGACTCATTAATTCATGTTCATTAGTGCTCCTCATTTATAAGATATTAATAACTCAAAGACTGGACAAAAGGCTGTAACCCAATGCATTTTTATGTTCTTACGAGGAAGCTAGAAATAAAAAAATTAAGGGTTATAGGCATAAAAGAAGGCTTAAAATAGAACTAGTATCTTATATTTGCCATTCAAACATAAGCATTAGCTACTATAAGTAAATAATGGACTTCAACGATCATATTTTTTGCTATTTGTTATAAAAATAATAAATTGTAAATATATGGGTATTATTGTCATTTTCATTTAAAAATAGTTTTTAGTATGTTTGCCGCCAAACATAATGTACGACTTTTCTACTTCTTAAAGCTCTTTTGGTAAATATAGCCAAATGAATCTTCTCTTTAGAAGAGTTCTTTTGGGAAGAGAACTCTTTCAAAGAGTCTATTTGTAAAACCCTTTATCAAAGAGCGTTGCCAAACGCAGCCTTAGTGGCCAAAAAGCCGCTTTTCAGAATGAAAAGCGGCTCCAAATTAGAAAATCTTGTTTGGATACAACTCCTTCGAGATAAAGTCCGCTTTGGTAGCAGAGTTTTTCGCTTCTTTGGGAGAGCCCCAAAATGAAGCTCTTCCAAAGAGGTGAAAACGTCTCTGGCTTAGAGTGAATCAGACATACATTTTAGACACTTATACCTAATATTTTGTCCAATTTCACCCTCAAAATGCCAACCTTTGCCGAACTAAGCGCCGCACATTTCTAACCCTTCAAGCTTGTATCTCCCATTGACAAGGGAGCCGCCTTCCTTCCTCCCAACCCCTACGAGAAGAGAACAGAAAGATATGACACCCCTTCTGATTTCCGTCAAATGAGTTTCAAAGCTTTTTTTTTTTTTTTTTAATTTTGAAAGCTGTGTTTGTCGATTCTCTTCTGATTTTCATTTTTGTACAGTACTCACTCATTGTTACTAATTTTGTTCCTCTGCCGAATGATTCTAAAGTCTCTTTTATTTTGCTGATTTTGGAGAATTCTCGAGCTTGTTAAGTGCCCCAGTCTAAGCGACTGATATTTACATGTCTTCATTCTGAATATGAATCTTTGCTTCTTCTTTTTTTTTTTTCTATCTTTCCCTGAATGATGTTCACCAAATATTCCTTTATATGCTATTCTTTTTATTATTTAATTATATATATTGTGCAACTTGAACTTTAGTAAACTAACTTACTATGAAAAAGGATGATTGTCCCAACTTTGGTTTTTGAGTGATGACTCACTTGTTTTCTTTGCAAACAGGTCTCTGTCCGGCCGGAGCGCCAGAATCTATTTCGAAAATAGGGGGAGGCAGACACCGACCATGCAAACAGGTCTCTTAAGACGTAGCGCTGATTGCTCGCTGCCTGTGCAAAGCAAGACTCTGGGAAGGAGACTAGAAATAAAAAAAGGAAGAAGAAGAACACAACTGAGAGCTTCGTTATAGCCATCTGTGTTTGGTACTGAAGACTTATTGTGATAACTCTTGGTGGGCGTGAGAGAGTATTTATATAAAGAATATGTCTATGCGTACTATGGTGTACATCTCTCTCACTGTAGCAGGGGGTGGAGTGAGGGGATATACCCCAGTATACGCGTACAATGTTGTACGCATAACATTACTCTTATATAAAAGCAGCGGGCAATTAGTACTCGTGTGCCATGGTGATAACTTTACGTTTTTTTCCTATTCTTTCTGAATTATAAAATTTTAGCTCTCAGCTCAGGATGGAGCAGGAGAAGTACAAAGGAAGAAGTGATTAATAGAATGATAAGTTTTCATTTTATTTTATATATATTTATAATCAATAACAATAATGAGGGCATCCTCTTAAAGAGGAGAATCAAAGACCAAGAATTTCCATTCCTAGAAAGATTTTACAGCACAAGGTGTAACATAGTGAAGATTCATAAAGATTCAATGCTACAAAGAGGACGCCAATATGAAGATTTCACATACCACAAATTTTAAGACCAAATATAAATTTTTTCTATTTTATGCTTTATGGGGATCGAGAGGAATTTCTGCAACAGTGTAAAAGTTTGAATTTTTTTTTTTATGAGGTAAAAGATATACCCTTAGCTTGGCCAACCTCATTGGTTAAGAAGGAGGTTTGGGGTAGCGGGTAACTGATCTGATACGTTCTACCATACCTAAATTAATCAATCATTTTTCAGAGTAATTGAACAATCTGGCAGGAATATTCGATAATAGAGAAGCTGAAGCACTGCTCAAGAGACTTAGTATTGCATTAATGATGTGGATACTCGATGGCCATTATCGAAGAATACAGAATTACTATTCTATAGTTGTTGATAGACTGTTATCCTGTTTCTTTACAAAACCCAAGTATGAAGAATGAATTAATGAATGTACCTGGTTGAAAATCCATGTATACAGGTTACAGACTAATATCAGGATGCCTGATGACGCGAGTACTACGTACCATATGTTCAGCAAAGCAGGGTCGTATGTTTTCTCAATGAAAAGTCGCCTTCTTCCGGAATTGTTGGAAGAGGTTTTGTATTAATTAATCAAAAAGGGATTGTCCAGTGGTCTATGTAACATAAAACAAGAATCACTTTCTTGATGATGACGGGGCATTCAGACTCGACGAGCGCGAAGCAGAGGCGGTCGTCCTCTTTGTTGCGGAAGACCCAGATACCGACGGTGAGCTCGAGCTGTCGCCGGTGCTTTTCTTGGAGTTTCTTCTCCAACTCGTTCGCTTCAACAAATTTCCGATAGTTTTTACCTTTGAGAACAAGCCAATGGTTCTTCTCCCAATTGGCGAGCTGAACTCGATGCTTTCGACCCAATCTGTCCAACACGCAGACGGTGAGTCCGTCTTCGTCGTGGGTCTTTATCTTCTCCCATTCTCGCATCTCTCGTGCAAGGGCTTCTCGCACAGATAAGGGGAATAGGAACCGATTGCTCTGGGCTCTCACGTCCGTCTTCGTCAACTGTTTCTGACCCGAGGCGAGAGGAAACGATGTGATCCCGCTCATACGCGTCATTGATTCCGCCCAACCGTGAAGCTTCTCCTCTGCCTCAATGTCGGAGGAGCGCAACTTCTTGATAGGACGGCGACAAGAACTTCGCGAAGCAGCCCTTTTGTGGCCGGACAATGCCAATGCTTGCCGCTCCTCTTCCTCTGCGATCATGCAAGCTACATCTCGGAGTTCAAACAGCTTGCTGAAATCAGGGGCCTTGATCTTGATCACTATCTTCATGGCGTTTCTTTTCTGTACAGATTTTTTCTCTCAATTTCTGGGTGCGAGGAGAGTGAGTGACTGAGAGTGAGACTGTGAGGAGCAGTCGGGTTTTATAGATTAGTTTCCTATATTCTAGGAGTCTCGATGTATCATATAAGAATGGGGTTTGAAAGAACCCCAAGATACTTTCCGATACATTAACTTGGGAAAAAAGTCTCCTATTTTATGTGCCAAAAATTTCTGACGTTTAGCTAAAACCGTGCATTTAATTTGAGAAAATGAGTTTTGGCGTGATTTTCGACTCTGAGTTAAACTGAATAGAATGTGTTTGTTCTTTTTCCCTTTTTACCCTTAGTTTTTTGTGTGAAGAAACATAGCAGCACAAACATTTGGGTTTATGACTCCTGATATCCCTGTTTTAGTTGCTGATGCTGAGCCCTTTTTTGTGCCTAAACTTCATATATAGAGCGTCATGGATTGATTCAATGTGAAAATGCAGCTCAAAGTTTGGGAAGAAATCTAAATCATTGTTCAAATAAATGGTTTGTTCAAAGTAAAGGAATGTGTGTGCCTTAGGCACTCCAAAAGTAAATCGTTTGTTCAAGTAATTGAATGTTGCTGATGCTGAGCCCTTTTTTGTGCATGAAGCACTCCAAAAATAAATGGGTTTTATCCATCTGGGTCTTAATTTGTTTATTATTGGGGCAAGTAGTAGACCAGATCTTATTGACCCTGCTCTCCTGGGCCCTGGCCGGTTGATTAGTTGCTCTATGTTGGAGTAAACTCTGATGCATGTTATAGGGAGCGGTTGGTTTTGAGTGGTCTTTGTCTACTTATGGTTTATCTTTTACTCAGCAGTCCTTTTCTTAAGCTTCAACCTTTTCGTATTTGTAGGGTTCTTTTTGCAGTTTCTAGAAAATTTATGCATGAAAATGTGTCTCTGTTTTCAAGTCTTGGTTTCATGCTGCAAAGCGTATGCATTGTGTGCAGAAGCTTGGTTTCATGCTGCAAAGCGTAAGGTAGCCTTTCAACTAAAATTAGGTAGCATGGAATATGTTTGTCACGACTCCTTTGCATTAAGGTTAGAATCGTCTTCCTGCAATTAGAAGGTAAGTAACCTATATTAAGAAGGGAGGATTTAGTATTGATGTGCCAACCTCTTCTCTGTTCAGGGTAGCTGATGCAGATAACTAATAGAAAAGGCTTATGTGCTGGTGAGAAAATCTTTCTATAAAAGCTCTCCATGGAGACAAATACTTCTTGCTTTTATGAAGAACTTTCAATTTACCTATTCTAAATTATGTGTGTTATTCAACAACACAGAATTGTAGTGGCTCTTAGTGCTATTCCAGGTTTCTAAACTAGTGACTTAGAAGATCTATAACCTTGGTAATGGATGCAAAGTAATTAATTTAACAGCTCTAAAAGCTGGGTAACTGTTGGAAAGTAGCCATTCCTTGGATTGCCTACTAAATTTTTGTGATGCGCTTTACACAGGTTTCAAGTCTGCCTGCCTCTGTGGTCGAAGGATCAGATTTAGCTCTTGTTGAATTAGATGATTTTATGAAGGTATAAACTTTCTGATTCAGCTTTTGGATTTATTGCAAGTGTCTCTGGTTAATAGAAGTCGGAGTTCTTCCGGATTCTAGGTTATTTTTTCTCATTTGTTCATTGATAAATGATACAGAAAATAAAATCTCTTTGCTACTTAAGATTACCTGGTTGGCCCCATTTAGTTTTTTAATTGTATTGGATGGGGGTTTTAGGTTATGTTGTATTCACTTAGAAAGTTACCTGCGTAAAGAGAGGGAACTTTCTCAATTTTAACCCCTTCAAATGTAAGGGTAAAAAATAAATCCCCGTTTGTTTTGAAGAGACTTAATTTAATAATAAACGCAATTGTACTTTTTGTCATTTTTTTATTGATTTATCTTTGTTAATGTATGCTATTATACATATGTATTGACCCCTTGCCCGTTTGCTTTTGACCCCTTGCCTGTTTGCTTTTTTCCTTCCATGTGATTGGGTAAATAAATAGGTTATGAAGCATCTTTTTTACTTGTTTTTTCATTGTGCACCCCAACAGGTTGCAGATGATCAAAATGGGTATCAAGATATTGGCGATCAATTCTTTCACTTAATGGATGCTGTCCCTGATACTTTGTGTTACATAAGTGTCATATTGAACATTCTCGGTCACTCTCAGATTAAAAATTTTAGATCAATTACAGGAGGAGGTTTCTGATGTTTTGACTGTTTGTTAGGTGTTGGGAGAGCTATCACCATCACTGTCCACGGCGAGCTAAACAACTATGAGAACCTTCGTCAGTAATTTGAAGGAGCTTCATAGCGACCTTGCCAGTTGACAAGTTGAATAAATAGTATGCACAGATTATTGTTAAGTTAGACATTAGTAGAAGGAATGATGGCCTTGTCCTTGTGATTTTTCCTATGCACTATCAATTGCTGATCTGCATCATTTAAATAAGAGATGTCAATTATGCATGTAATTGTTTGTCTTCTTTTGTGGGGGTTTCTTAGGATCTAATGGAGACTAAATTGAATGTAAAAGTAGATGAGCACTGAACATTTTGCCTCTGAGGGTTGTTAATGTGGATAAATGAAAAAGATCTTTCCGCTGGTGAACTCTCCCAGGTGCCAAATTCTTATTGTTTTTATGAAGATTTTTCGTTTTTCTTTTCCCAAGTTGTCTTTTGCTATTCAACATTATATATTTGCCTTATTACTTCCATATTTTACAGTGGTTTTACAAGCATTTTGAATAGGAAGAAGCATCTGGTGGTAGTCTTTTGGTATCGGTACACATCTTGTTGTACTTCAAATACTCTCTTATTCCGATCCTTTTCTGTATGTATTGGTATGAGTCTCTAAATTGTTGATAAAATCAAGCCTAAACTGAAGCGATTTCTCTTTGAGACTTGTGCACTGCTGGGCAGATTCGAAATAAACAATTAACCCGTTATAGCACAGACTTGCTACCTCTCAACACAAAGTTCAGAAATGCTCGAAATATATTGGTCAAGAAATGCATATGTAGTGTTTTTTTTTTGAAGAGGTTGATGTGGATTTCATTCATGCAAAATTGGAGATTACAATTCCGAATCCAGTATTGGTTCTACGAGGGATCTCTCACTTCCATTTGAGCTAGTGAAACTCCCTCTTGGGCTAGAGAATCTGCAATCGAGTTTGCGGTTCTAGGGACATGTGTCCAGTTGCATGATGTAGTGCGACCAAGGGACCAGATTTCCCTATAGTGAGGCACTAATCTCCAAGGAGGATGGGTTATTCTGTTGCACCAATTAATCACATTCAGACAGTCTCCTTCGGCTTTCAGCTCACTGCTAAGCTTTTCCTGGAATATTTTTAGCCCTTGTAGCATTGTTACTGTTTCAGCAACTACTGAATCTGTGGTAGGCAGTGGCCCAGCAAAAGATAGAAGTATTTGGCCATTGTAATCTCTAAAAACACCCCCATACCCTGCTGGGCCAGGTTTTCCCCTGGAAGACCCATCCACATTTAGTTTGATGATTCCAAGAGGTGGGGGTGCCCAATGGGCTATGCAAGTTTCAGGTTGTGGGGAGGCCAGATTACCAACACTGTCCCATGATGCTCTCAGATTGATTCCATTCAGGCTTTGCATTTCCGGTAATGCACTGATCCAATAGAGAACTCTTCTGAAAATGAGTTCCTTCAGTTGACCAGGATCCAATTCCTTCGCTGAGAATACTCTACTTTTCCTTTCTTCCCATAAGCACCATGGAATGAAGGAGATGCATGCTCCAAGCATGATTTTCCCTTTCCTAGGCAGCTTGAGATTTAACCAGTGCTCAATGATGCCATGGAGATTTTGGAAGTTTGGGTTAGGAGTGGCAAAACGAAACATGGACCAGAAGTGGTTCCACATTTCCTGTGCATAAGTGCATTGCACCAACACATGGTCACAGGTTTCCAGATTGTCATTGCAGAAAGTGCATATAGTTGAGGGTAGTGCCATTCCTCTTCTGGATAAATTTTCCCTTGTGAGTATTTTTTGGTGGAGTGCTGTCCTTATAAAGAATTTTGCTTTTGGTGGGCAAGAGAGCTTCCACGCCCATCTTGCCGGGTGAGGGTCCCTTTGCTCTAGGTTTTCCAAGGCAACGTATGTGGCTTTGACCGTGAATTCACAATTTGGATTGTGTTTCCATATAATTCTATCCTCACTGAGGGTATCAAAGAAATACTTTGATTGAAGCTGATCCAATTGAGATAGTTCGGCTACATGAAGGGAAGGAAGATGCTACAGGAACGAAGGACAGTTTAATGATAGCACTTCAGATCACTTTGAGATGCGATTGACCATCTTTTGGAAATGCTCCACCTTGCATGGCATCTTCAAGATCCCATGTTGGTTATAGCCATATTCTTGAACAGCAATCTCGAGCTGTGGCAAGACGAATAAATATCTGAGTAGATGAGTGTGTATCAGGAACCACTCCTTGCTTTGTTCCAAACCAACGAGCAGCAGCACGTATTCTCGAGCGGGTTCTTGGTGATTTCTCATCTTGCTCAGGCAAATTCACCATTCAGCCCTTCTCCCATCTCTCTAAATGGGTGGCTCCCGTTTCTTTTTACTGCAGACTGAAGCTGCAAAGTGAACCATCCTAATCAACAAGCCAAAACCAGGAGCAGGATTTGGTAGAGTAGGGAGAAAAGGAAGGGGTCTTTGATGGTTTTCGGTACTCTCTATGTCCATTGTAACTCATTCATTGTCTCTCTCTAGATCAATATTTGATTATAATCAGTACCATGTTTACTTTGCTTTAGTTAAGTGTCAGTTTGTCATGTACATTTTTAAATTCTTGGTTCAGGTAAAACACCCAGGGAACTACGTGCCTCCATCTATGCAATTATCTGTATTCTTTCCTTTGATGGGCTTTCTGAAATTTCATCAGCACTGGAATCTGTTGAGTCATTGATATTGAAGAACAATGCTGCTGGAATAGGCAAGTCATATAAAGAGTAATTTCAACAACAAAACAATGTAAGTGGGTTTCTTAGATCGCTTTTGACAGATGATGCAAATAGTCATCATCATTCTTGATTTTGGAAGTCATCTACAGGTCAATCAGCGCTACTGCCTCACAATGAGTCTGAAGGCCATTCAAAATCTCCAATGAGGAGAAATAAAGCTCTAGAGGTTGTCGTCCAAGGTTCAGCGGGTCCCTTTCACTCGAGTGAATATGATTCTTTCATACAACGATGAGGAATTGGAGCTAGGTGAAAACAAATTAAAGGTTGGATTTCCCTTAAGTTTGTTTCAGAACGGATGATATGATGCTGGATTCTCGTATGGCAACAACTACTGAGACAGTTGTGCCACAATCAGACTGATCGCAGATCAGTGCAGTGATTACAGTTTGTTTACCCTAATTGAATGTGCATATGTCATGTAATGATTGAATGTGCAAAGAGGCCAGGATTGCAAGCATTCAACAAAGCTGGAAATGGATAAATTTACTTCCATTGCGCTCTGCTTGTATGGTCGAGTCATGGAGGTAATCTATTGTTTGCTATCAGCACGTTACAGAAGTGTATGGATGTGTATGTCATGTTATCATATACCGTGGTTTTTTGTCTCATCGAAAGAAGAATCACTAAAGGGCCCAATTGCAAAGTCAGGCATTATTTAGGTCTGAAATTCTGTTTCAAGTTGTATGATTTTTCACACATTCGGGCTCCAGTTTAATCGCCATTAACAGAGTTGCTTTGGCCGTTCAACAGTAGTTTGTTCGCTGACAATTACGTTGCTGTGCATTCTCTTCAATTGTAATGCAGGCAAACTCTCCCCGAAGACAGTTTGAATTATTATATACTGCCTAAACTAATATCTAAAAGAAAAAAAGCACAGGGCCGGATTAGGATCATCTCAAGTACGGATTGTGAAGACGGATTAATCCTAACTTGGAATTAAGATGAGAATTCGGGGACCGGCCCTGAAATGGGTGACGGACCAGGCCTAAAAGTTATCATGTACTGACGTCTATCTAGGCTCCTCTTCTTCTATTTTGTTGCTATTGTTGGTTCGTGTTTGTCCCTTTCGTTTTGAGCATCCTCATTGTATCAAATGGAGAGTCGGCTTCTTTGGTAGGAATTCGTCTAATCCATGCAGGCGCAGCCGATTACCAATATAAAACATATCTACCTCTACACACATTAACAGTAAACTTTTAATATTTCTTAGCAAATATTCTGACTTGACTCGGTAAGCTCATGTTTTCTCTATAAATACGAACGATAATGGCACACTTCTCATTTCAGGACGACACACTGAATTTCATCCCGCTGTTCAACTGCTGACGTTATCTCTTCTTGATCTGCTCGAGAAGTAGGAACATGGCCGCCTTTGCTCTTCTTCTCGTCCTTCTGGTCTCAGCTTCATCTCTCGCTCTCGCATCCGATAACAGTCCCTGGCAGGACTTCTGCGTGGCCATGAAATCAGATGGTAAGTATGAGCACTGAGCACTGCCTTTATTAATCTCCATTACCGATGATATAGTACATTACTTGTTTGTAATATATGACTGAATCTTACACACTTTTCTATTTTTTGTGCAGTGATGGTTAATGGGCTGGTTTGCAAGGACCCAAAGCTTGCTACAGCTGACGATTTCTCTCTCTCTGGACTTCACTTACCTCGCAGCATATCAAATGCAGTGGGATCGATTGTGACCCCTGTTAACGTAGCACAGATTGCAGGACTCAACTCATTAGGCATCTCCATGGTGAGGATTGACTACGCACCCGGCGGCCAGAATCCCCCGCACTCTCACCCAAGAGCGACTGAGATTTTGACGGTCCTGGAAGGCACTCTCTACGTGGGATTCGTCACTTCCAACCCTGAAAACCGCCTCATCTCCAAGCTTCTCAAGGAGGGAGATGTCTTCGTCTTCCCTGTTGGACTCGTCCACTTCCAATTCAACATGGGTAAGACCAGAGCAGTCGCCTTTGCCGCTCTCAGCAGCCAAAACCCAGGTGTTATAACTGTTGCAAATGCTGTATTCGGCTCCAAACCCCCGATCCCAGCTGATATCTTGGCCAAGGCGTTCCAAGTGGATAAGAAGGCTGTGAGCTACCTCCAGTCACAATTTTAAATTTAATCAATCCCTCAGGAACCTTTCCAGCTTCCGTTATCTGTCATGTTCATTTATTGTGGGTATCCTGTCACGGTTGCAAGAGTGTACTTCGCTCATTAGTTCTTTGTTGTTATCAATGTTTTGGCATATAAAATGTGATAATTTGGTCATCTTTCAATTCTCTTTTCTTAGTATTGTTCATTACATTCAAAACCTAGATTCAGAGGTAAAACCATTAGTTTTGTAGCCAGTTTGCAACAGATGATAAAATCTGGTTTCACAGAGGCTTATGCTATGCAAAGTGCGTGGAAACAATCCGAAACCAATACTGCACATCAACGTAGTTCTTCCACTTCCAGTGATGGTTTTCTATTTATTGGCAACTTAGTGGTATGTTTTGTGTCTTCCATAGAGAGAAATCCAGATCAGAATCTTGATACGATTCCTTGCCCAAGAATTCCAAGTCAACTATATATGACTCTTCTTCCTTATTTATTATAACATGTAATCTTTTATTTGTGTACAGTTTCCTAGCTTGTAACACTATTCTCAAATGTCTAACAACTTGAATGAATGTAGAGAGAAATTATTCCTATACATGATATTAGAGCCAGCCTTAGTGTTAGGGGATGCGACGAAGCTAGGGGCAATGGGTGCACCCAACCCTACTCGTACACATCTGAAGGCAAATCATTTAGTTTGTGTTTTTATCTGACCCGAACCAACCTCAAACTTTGCAGCCAATGGACGAGTCAAATGATAAACGAACTGTAGTGAATTGGATCAGAGGATGAACAACCTTTTGACTTCGAATATAGTTTTGAATTTGAAATGGATGTATGTGATTTATATTCAGATGGACTTGAATTCAAACTTAGATAAGATATCTTTGTATTTGATTTCAAGATTGGATAAGATCTTATCTTTTTGGGAGGGTTTTATGTCTTTTTATAAACTAGTCGGATACCTATAAATAGGTGTTGTATTTTCTTATTTATCATTTGGAACTTGTAGCTAAGAGAAGCCACTCTTTGTTGAATAAATAGAGCTAGACTTTCCTTTAACCCTTGGAGTGTTATTTGTCATTTTCGTCAATGTCTTGGGTGGAGTTAGGCTCACTAGCCTTCAGATGGACTTGAGAGCTAGGCTGAACGGTGTGAATTTAAGTCTTTGTCAATCCGGCAGCATGACAAATTAGTACTAGAATGCGTTGACGTAATGAGAAATATTGGTAAGAGGAATCTGACCTCTGGAGAATCTCTGCATGAACATAACGGACATTGTTCAAGACACGAGAACAAAGAGCTTGGAGGAGGATATCTCCATTACAACAACGAAGATTGAAGTTCCAGATCTGAAGGTCCGAAGATGATGGAGTAATACGACGAGGACGTTTGCATTATAGCGGTGGGAGTATGTTAGTGGGAATGACAAAGCCAAGGGCAATGCGTTCACCCAACAACAACAATACACATCTAAAGGGGGATCATTTAGTTTGGGTTTCTATCCGACCCGAGAGGAGTCAATTAATCTTTGTTGAATAATAGTATTACACTTTCCCCTAACTGATAGAGTGTTATATGTCATTTTCGCCAAGGTCTTCAGTGGGCTTACTAGCCCTTAGACAAATTTGAGACCTAGGCCATGTGTTGCTGAAGAACGGGTTCGGGTCTTCATCAATTCGGTGGCGTGACACTTACGCTCCAAACCATATGTCTCTCTCACGTCTCCATGCTTTTTCCTCGTCTTAAAAAATTTCTCTTTTTTTTTTTGTCTCTCATGGCTGTCGATCACTCTTCCCACATATCTACTATACCAACAGCCTCTCCTATGGTGCACCATAGTTCTCTCCACGGGGTCTCTCCTTTGATATTAGTGGAACCTTCGGTCTATATCACCTCACTGTATCAAATAGTCTCTCACTACATATGTGTCCATTAATTCGACAGAGAGAATTATTTGTTATGGGGCCAACAGATTATGCATGTGCTCAACAATCAATAGGTCATGTGCTTCGTCGACGACAATATTTCTCCTCCGTCAAAGCTAATACATTCGAGTGGCTCAGATGAATCGGGTTTGAATCCCCAATACTTGCAATGGCATGTGCTTGATCAGACTATCCAGAGCTCGATCATTGCCACTCTATCAGAGGTTGACTGGATCATAGCCACACTCTCAGCTTGAGCACCGTGACTGCTTTGTGGAAGAAGCTTCAACAAGTATACACCTTTACTTCTCAAGCTTGTCTTAATCACCTTCGTTCCCAGTTTCAGACACTATGGAAAGGCAGCCAGCCTATGAAGGCTTATCTCGATAAGGTTAAGTCAATAGTTACGATCTTGCCGCTTTGTGGCAGCCTCTTGACAATTACATAGTTACACACTATATTGTAACTAGTCTCGGACTAGAATTTGAACCGTTTGACCAACAAATAGCTACAGGACGCAAAGATCTGGTTTTGTTGGACACTTCAAAACGTTGTTCTCACCTAGGAACATAGTCTTCATATTCAAGAGCAGCTCTCTCAACTTGATATTCATAGCTGTCCGTTGGCTAATGTCACAACCAGAGGAGGCCGTGGCCAGAATTTTAGAGGAGGTCATGGACGCTTCACTAGGGGTCATGGCAATGACTCCGGCTGAGGTCAAGGGTGTGCACAAAGAGATCTTTCTAATAACAATGTTCACTTACTCTGTCACATATGTAATAGGCGTAGACACAGTGCGATTCAAGGCCATAACTGATTCAATTTGAGTTATCAGCTGCCTGCTCCACAAGCCAATTCGGTTCATCTTGATGCATCACAACGGTTCAGGTTTGTTCAACAAATTTGCCACTCTTTGTAACATTCTTTATATCCCAAGCTCACTTAAAATTCTATTATATATCTCTCAGTTAACCTTGGACAAAAAATTTGTTGTTCTTTTTTATTCTCATGCTTTTCGTGCCTAGGAAACCAAAATGGGGAAACTTCTCCTCGGAAGGCAGAATTGAAATGGACTTTTTGTCGTAGATTATGCTGCATCTCCCCATTATTTACTTTCAGAAGTTTCTCCCGTCTTTTTGGCACAATCGTTTCGGACATCCTCGAAGATCCGTTTTATGTGATGTATTTCACAAAGTTAAACATTACTATTTCTGATTCGCATAAAAAGATTCATCATGCTTGGCGTGTTAGTCTAAATCTCGTCCTCCTTGTGCTTTACATACAATACCTACGGATGTGTGGGACCCTGAGCCGTTACTTCTTTTAATTGTTATAAAAAACTGTTTGTTTTTGTTTTTTTTTACCATTATGGTTGTTTTACATGGCTTTATCTTCTCCACTTGAGATCTGAAAGTGTTTTCATTTTTTTTCAATTCTAAATGTTAGTTGAAAATTTATCCTCTACAAAAATCAAATATTTTAAGAAAGAAATTTTTAATAACAAATTCCAATGGATCTTTATCGAGTCAAATATACAACAGAGAAGCTCATGCCCATATATGCCTCTACAAAATGGTTTGACTCAGTATCAACATCAACATACAGAGGGAATGGGTATGGCCTTGTTGGCACAATCTCCAATGCCAAAGTGATTGGTGCATTTTTATCATATATTTAAGCACCCAATTGAGCTAATTTTAATGAGTATTTAAATTCACTTATGTCGTTTTACGTAGGAAGAACATATGAAATGGCAAAAAAACCAAATAGAAGAAGATTCAGCTCAATTTGGTAAAAAATAACCAAAATACCCATGATAAAAGCAAAATATAGTGGTCGAAGTAACGTGGCGCCAAGAGCGAGTCACGTAGTTGCAAAGCCAGGGAGGAAAAAATGAAGAATTTGGCCAAGGAGTCAGTGCTACAACGCTGGACTCCAGGAGCGCTAGAGTTCGCACTCGAGTGCTTCAGACTCAGCAGCAGGGCTATAGCGCTGCTGGGTAGAGTGCTATAGCGTAGGAATACAGAGCACGACCGCTGGAGTGTGAACTCTAGCGTCTCCAACTTAGCAGCAGCGCTGAGGTGCTGCTGTGTCAGCGCTGCTGTGCAGCGTGCTTGAGTGCTAGAACCCAACGCTGAGGGCTGAAGTTTGCACTCCAGCACCCTAGCACTGGATTCAGCGCTGTACCACTGCATTGTGAGAGGAGCATAGAGTCGTGGACGTCTACGGGAGCAGCACCATAGCACTAGGTTTAGCGCTACAGCATGGAGAGAGTTTTCATCTGATTTCGTGGGACTTGGCTCGGCGCCCACGACGTCGCGCCACTTATCGACCGAAAATGAAGGTTTTGACAACTTTCCCTATAAATAGAATGAAGAGATTCCTCTTGGGGATCAAGCTTCCACCCTGCGTTCATGCCAGAAGGAGAAGGGAAACTGCTCGTGGAGTGAAGATTCGATTTAAGGAGGAGGATTGGAGTGAAAAGGGTCCCCTGCGCTTCTCTACTTCAGTATTTGAGTGAGTTCTAGTTGAACCATGTATTTGGGTTTGATGTTTAATCGTTTTTGTGTAATCCAAATCATATCCAGCTAAAATCCTCATTAGAGGGTGTGATTTGAATCTTGTTTATGAAGAGTTGACTGTAATTGTACTGTTTTGAGCATTTAATTCCATGAGTAGTATGGTTAATGTGATTGTGAGCATTTAGACTTATAGAGCATTTAATTCCATGTGTGATTTGAATCTTCTAAGACATATATTTGGAAACTTATATCTAGTCTTCAAATTGAGTTTTCGGTTAAGGAATTGGGTGCATTACATTATTTTCTTGGAATTGTGATGATTGGAACTCCGACTAGCCTTCATTTTTCTGAGTCCAAGTACACATTAGACTTATTGAGTTGCATGTCTTGGACTTTCCGAGGTCAAGTCCATTTATACTCCAGTCATGGCAGGTAGCAAAGTGTATAAATATGCAGGGAACTCTCTCAATGATAATTCAAAATAGAGGTCAATCGTTGGTGCTGCACAATATTTGACAGTGACTAGGCCTCATATTCAACAAGCACTTACGCGAGTAATTGGTCAGATGTCGAAAGAATTCTATGGTATCTTGAAGGCATCCATTCCCATGGTATTCTCATACAACCAACGTGTGACTTAGGCGTTGATATTTATGTGATGCATATTGCGGCGGGTGACCAGATAACCGGTGCTTTGCTACTAGTTTATGTGTTATATATGGAGGTTTGTTGATAACCTTGGCCTCTAAGAAGCAGCCCACAGTTGCTCCACCCAATGCCAAAGCCGAGTACATGGATATGGTTAATTGTTGCAGCTGCTGAAATATCCTGGGTGCTTGAGTTATTGAAAGAGCTTCAAAATTTTTAAGAAAACTCCTACTTCTGGTGTGATAACTGATCTGCTATGTATATTGCTGCAAGTCTTTTGTTCAAAGGCCGACTCAAACATGTTGAGTTTGACTATCACTTGATCAGAGAGAATAAATTTTGGCCTTTTGCAAGTACGATATGTGACCACTTGATCGCAGAAAAATTAAGTTCTTAAGCCACTCAGCTTGCGGAGGATTGATAAAGAAAGAAATCCAGATCACATTCAGGATATGATTCCTTGCCTAAGAATTTCATGTCAACCACGATTCTTCTTCTCTATTTATGATAAAGTGTAATCTTCTATTTGTTTGCAGTTTCTTATCCTGTTTGTAACACTATTCACAACTGTTTATACACTCACCTTACAGGACGCGAATGAATGTAGAGTGAAATTATTCGTTTACAACCTTGTGTGGTGCCTCATGAATATTATCATTAATCATTTACAACCTTATGTGGTTCATCATGTATATTAGAAATTATTAGTTTACACATCGCTAACATATGTAGTGGACATTACAATATGAATAAACCATAAAGATTCTAAATGATCAACATAAGGCACAAACTAGAGTGTTTTTTTTTTAAGGAATATTGGCTCTGTTCCACCTAAGATAGAACATAAGTTTTGTGCTTATGTTAGAAACCTTATAAAATATTATTTCTATAAAGCCATTTGTCTCAAACAAAGGAGAGTTCTGAAAAAAATGCTTACGAAACATGTTAATTTTGTTTTGATAGAGTTACGTTTAAAGTATTTTACTTAGAAACACCCCATTCTCTTATAACGTATTATCATAACCAAGATGATAATGCTCTGGGAACAACCAATTACCTATTCCAATAGGTCTCCAGCAATTCCACTTAATTTAATAACATGCTTAACCACGGACTCTTTGTTTTTGACTTAATTCCATCACAATGGAGCTAGGTTCATCATCCAGCAACCTGACCCAGGCTAAAGCGACCCGAGGACACATAAAAAAAAAGTACCCTAGCTCGCACTATTTAGTTTACCATGTCAAAAGAGATTCCTTCTTTTTTTGTTTTTTTTTAATTTTGTGATTTTATATATCCATGGTTCTTATTCAGACATATAAGCAATACTGGCTACAGGAAACTTGAGTAATTGCTAGCATTAATTGGACGTAGTCCACAAGTTTTATATGCATGCGCGTTTCCCAGAAACTCGAGTTTGCTAGCTTCCTCTCCCCAAAATATATAGGCTTAATTCATGGACAAAAGATGATCGGCCGGCTTAGAAACAGTACCATTTCATATACACGGAACATAAAACATTAAAAAATACTAGAACCAGAGCTGTACTGCTTATAGAGTTGTTTATGCAAGTGGACTGCTTCCATTACTTGTATGAATGGACTTACAAACTGCAGTCGCCATAACTAGAAAATGAAATACTTTCTATGTTGTGCATAATGGATTTGAGACTGCAGGTTCAATTCATTAATATAGTAGAACTGACTCAGTAAAATTCATGCAAATTAATTATTAAACGACCGATTCAATCATCAAAACTTAATAAAATGTAATGTGAAACAGTCGTCTCAATCTGTTATCCTTCGATATAGACCAACCTTTCCTTTCTTCCCACAATCACTGCTCTTTCTTCGTCATCTTCTTCTCTGTAAATTAGAGAGAGTACTCCACAAAATGGCCAGAAAAGTTCTTCTTGCTTTCGTCACAGCTTAGTTGCAGCTTCTCTTGCTTTTGCATCCGATCCAAGTCCTCTTCAGGACCTCTGCTTGGCAGACCTTAACAACACAGGTATTTGTTTGGAGTATTTAATGTAAGAATCATTTGAATCGATGATCATATTGATTCATTAAATAAATATGAGCGGTGATATAAGTACTGTGGGTTTTTACTTCTAAGACTTTACATCCTGACGTGGCTTCCACGTTGCAGTTTAGTAAGAGATAAACTCGGTAATAAAATCTGTAAGATTTTAGTTTTTTAATAAAATATTATCAACCTATTCTATGGGTAAACCCTAAAGCCTAGATTTTCTCCTATCTAGACTGCCAACTATGCAGCCACGTCAGGATATAAAACCTCGAAGTAAAATCAGGAAGTATTGATATCATTTTTCAATAGATATTTATCCATTGTTTTACAGAGTTTGAACAAACAGAAAATTAATGGTTACAGGAGTTTGGTATAATCCCTATAACCTGTACAAAATCAGATTGTAGAGATAAGGATGAGGCAGATAAGATTAGGAGACTTGTATACAAGACATATAACTGTCTAACACCCTTGTGCAAGCTCAAGGGTAGGGATGACGTTGACCTTGGTATGTAAATCTTCAAAGCGAGCTTTATATAGATGTTTAGTAAGAATGTCAGCAAGCTGAAGAGAGGTGGAAACGTGCTGGAGTTGGAATACTCTTGAGGCGAGCTTTTCTCAAATGAAATGAATGTCTAGTTCAAAGTGCTTACTGCAGCTATGAACAACCGGATTAGAAGCTAAGAAGATTGAACTAATATTATCACAGTAGAGAGCTGGCATTGAGGGGATTTGAATATGAAGAAAATGAATTATGTGAATCGTCCATAAGATCTCAGTGCTTAGTGAAGACAATGCTTGATATTCGGCTTCACAGCTAGAGGAGAGACTATCTCTTGTTTTTTAGAAATCCATGATATTAAATTTCAGTCCAAATGAACAGCATACCTTGTAGTAGAACGGCGTGTGATGGGGTAGCCTGCCTAGTCAGTATCACTGTAGCCATGGAGAAAAAATGTCGTCGGAGTAATCCGAAGCCCAAAATGCGGGGTGTGCTTGAGGTAGCGTAGAATACGTTTAGCAGCCTGTAAATGAGCAAACCGAGGAGCTCATATATTGACACAAGAATTTACCAAATAAGATATATCTGGTCGAGTCAGAGTGAGATATTGTAGACTCCCCAATAGCTGACGATAAGAAGAAGGATCTGTGAGTAAATCACCAGAATGCATATCTAATTTGTCACCAAATGGAGGAGTGGAGATAGTTTTCACACCATCTAGACCAGACAGTTTAAGCAGCTAGAGTACATACCGCCGTTGGGAGAGAAATAGACCATCATGTTGTCGCTCGTTTCAAGACCGAGAAAGAACTTCATTCACCAATATCAGTTAATTCAAAGGTATTTTCGAGTATCTACAAAAATAATTGAATGGAATTAATCGAACAACCTGTGACGATGATATCGTCTAAGTATACTAGAATAATCATAGACTCCAATTTGTTGTCTGAGGAACAAGGGTGAGTCATGTGGAGTGCTGACGAAGAGTGATGTAGATATTGACTAAGCTTTGAATACCAAGCCCTGGGGCTTGTTTAAGACCATAAAGAGACTTTTGTAGGCAACACACGTGATTAGGATGATCTGGATCAATAAAACCGCTAGGCCGCTTCATAAATATTTCTTCAGATAAATCGCCATGGAGAAAACTGCCGGAGAGGCCAATTTTTAGAAATAGCAATAGAGAGCCAGGCGGGTTCCATCTCATTAAAATCCAACCACGCTGCTGATGAAATTTTTTGGCTACCGGTCTGGCCTTGAACTGTTCAATCGAGCCGTTGGACATACATTTATGCGAAACACCCACTAATTACCAGCAACATTCATTTTCTTATTATCGAGGAACTAAACTCCATCTGCAACTGAAAAGATGACGCAGGTAGTGGATAGCGTGTTACGGCTAAGGCTTTCGGCTGGCGGGTTCCGTCCTTGCTGCGAGTTGTCATTGAATGTGGTCGCGAACCTGGTTCGGGAATTGCTGGAGAGGGAATGGTGGAGGAAGGCGATGGCCCAGAAGGTCCAGCTATAGGTGGTTGCACATCTGGAGAAACAAAGGAATTAACAACAGAAGTTAATTGCAAAGATGACGGCAACAGAGGCCCAGTAATAGGTGTGTTCCATAAAATTATATTTGAAGCAGCAGTCTTTGAAGGAAGTGCGGAAGCGAGCAGCGGAGGAACAGGCGGTGCTGGGGGCTGCAGAGACGTCGTCGTAGAGTCGGCTGTTAAGATTCTGGATGGGCCCAACGGGCCCACATCTCCACATTATAATGATACTGTCCACTTTGGGCCCAAGCCCGTACGATATTGCTAATGGTTTTACCCCAAAAAGACTCATCACAATGGAGACATGAGTTTCTTCTTTTATGCCCATGATTCTTTTCACTTCATTTCAATGTGGGACTTAACATCGGAGACGGTGAGGAATCGGTGAGAATGATGGCCTGTGCTGGGCGATTTGGGCACGGATTGGGGTGAAAACGGCGGCAGTGCCGATATATTTGTCCATCGCGTGGGAGGTAGCGAGGATAAAGCGGGAACATCACGTGGAGGTCTGCGAAAACGAGTTTGCGGTGAGACCCGAGTCTTTGGAGGTAGTCGAGCAGGAGGACGGCGACTTTCTCGTTTCGGCGGAGCAGAGCAGGAAGGCGACTTTCTTGGTTCGGCGGAGCAGAGCAAGAAGGCGACTTTGAGGGCTGCAAAGAGGCTGTTGGACGCTGGAGGGCAGGAGCAATGTGAAGCAGGCGTTGCAATGAGGATGGTTGTTGGGGGGACATTTGCTCAAAAATTGGCATCTGTGGAGCAGGCTGTGGAGCTTCGCTGTGATTGAGAGAAATAAATCCGCTGTCGCTGTTGGAGAGCGAAGCTCGAACAAGGCAAGCAGGAGGAGGAGAGCCAGGCGCGTCTGATTTCGAGTGGGTAGGCTCGTTGAGGCAAATCAGGAGGAGCCAGAGGAAATTTTCTGCAAGTAAATGGTGAGAGCAAAGGGGTCGCCGTGGAGGGCTGACCAGAGTATGCTGAGTCATTAAAGACTACAAGAAATAATAATGCGTGAGTTTTTAATTTTGAGACAGATATAGCCTTTATGGCGACTGCTGTAACCTAAGAAAATATAGTGCAAACTTTTGAAGTCAAGCTTCGTGAGAGGGAAAGAACACAAACATGGGAAGCAGAGACATCCAAATGAGCGCAAATGAGTGTATGCTGGTTGGCGACCATAAAGTCGAGAAAACGGTGTGTGATTATGTCGAACTGGAATCGGAAGCAAATTAAAGCAATGAACTGCAGTTAAAAAGGTGTAAGACCAATAAGACAGAAGGATTTTGGAGTAAGCGAGCAATGTAAGCCCTGTTTCGTCTACATGTCGATGCCTAAGCTCGGCAACACCGTTTTATTCAGGAGTACCTGGACATGACAAACGTTGTTGAATGACTTTTGCGCAAAATGGGTTCTAAAAATTAGTACTGATGAATTCACTACCGCCATCGCTTTGTACACATTTAATTTTTGATTGACACATATTTTCAAGAAGTTGAGTAAGCTATCAAAAATTGAAAATATGTCAGATTTTTGTTTTAGGGGAAAGAGTCAAGTAAATCTTGAGTAATCATCAACAATAATCAGATAGAAATGAAAATCATTTACTTCAGTTATAGGAGCAGGGCCCCATACATCACAGTGAAGCATAGTAACAGGTTTATTAGTGCGAATTGAAACAGAATTGAATGGAAGACAATGACTATTTCCAAGTTGGTGATGAGAGCAGGGTGGAGATGATGAAGGCAAATCACGAAGATGCAAAACCGATAACAAAGAGCGAAGAGATTGATGTGAAGGATGACCCAGGAAGTGGTGCCAATTGTAGAGGATAAATTATTTACTGAAAAACAGAATTTTTGTGGAGCCGATAGTGGGTAAAGTCCCCCTCTATTGGCTCCTTGATGCAAGATCAAGTTGGTCTGTAAGTCACGAATCATGAACCCAGTTGGACTAAATAAAAATAACCATTTATGATCTTGAGAAAGTTGTGAAACATAGAGTAACTTCTTAGAAATTTTAGGCATGAAAAGTGTTTTGCAGGACATTGAGAACCGGAAGATAGATGGATAGGAGTTCGACTTGTATGAGAGATAGACAAAGGTCAACCGTTACCTACTAAAATAGAGTTGGAACCATGATATGGTTTCATACCGGACAGATCAGTAGAATCGGGAGTAAGACTGTGCGTATCCCCACTATCCAAAAACCAGTCATTTGTGGCAGCAGAATCAGAAGCGGCTGAAAGAGAAGTTGAGGCTGGAAGTGCATTGTTCGGAGCCCAGCAGTTTTTCACTTTGTGAAAAGGGTGGCCGTAACAATAACATGCGACCGAAGAACCATCAGAGGTATTGGATGCTGGGGGAGTAGAGGTAGCATTAGTACGTCCTCAGCCTCGATTACTAGTAGAAAGCCCACGGCCTCTTGAGGGACAACGAGTGTTACCCTGGCTAGAACAAGCACCCGGGGGGCATGGCGAATACAGTGATCATGGTCCATCAGCAATGCGGAGACAAACGAAAAAGTGGGCGTCGCTGTCTGGGAGTCAATCACGGCAATAACAGAATCGAATTCATAACCAAGTCCGCATATGGTATAGAGGATTAGGTCCTCATTGTCAACGGGCTTGCCAGCATTGGCAAGCACAAGAGAAATAGATTTGGCATGAATCAAGTATTCGTGAACTGTTTTACTGCCACGCTGCAGTGTGTACAGTTCAGTTTTCAATTGTTGAATGCAAGAACAAGTCACCGGTCCGTAGACCTCTTCTAGAGTTGTCCAGGCATCGCAGGTTGTCACAACATCAATCATCCGGGGTAAAATGGAATCGGAAAGACATTGCAAGAGCCTAATGTAAGCTGATCAAGCCATTTCCATTTAGCAAATTCTTCAGGAGTGGAAGTAGGAGGCGGGAGGCTGCCGTCAAGAAAACCAAGCAAATTGTGACTCCGAAGGACCAGAATTATTTGGACATTCCAAATTAAAAAATTCTCCGGCGTTAGCTTTTGGGAAACCTCCTGGGAGATGGCCTTGACAACCAGAAGAGGAAGAGGGGAGTTTTGGTCGGCGGGAGAAAAAATGATGTTGGAAGGAGACTTCATGACAGCAAGAGAGGAGGAAGAAACAAAAAGGAAAGGAAAGCGATTGATTGGTGATCAACCTAGACTCTTGATACCATGTAAGAATCTCTTGAATCGATGATCGTATTGATTCATTAAACAAATATTTATACACTGTTTACAGAGTTTGAAGAAACAGAAAAGCAATGGCTACGGGAGTTTAGTATAATCCCGATAACCTATACAAAATCAGATTGTAGAGATAAGGATGAAGTAGATAAGATTAGGACTCTTGTATACAAGAGGTGTAACTGTCTAATATTTAACAACTCTGGATTAACTGCAATATATTACTGAATGATCAATTGTATTGCAGTGCAAGTAAATAGGTTCGTGTGCAAGGACCCCAAACTCTCGTGGGGAGCGATTTCTTCTTTACAGGGCTGGACAAGGTCAGAACCTCGACAAACCCAGTTGGTTCAAATGTCGCACCAGTAATTGTAAACCAGATCCCTGGCCACAACACTCGGGGATCTCCATGGTTCGTATAGATTACGCCACATACGGCCGAAACCCTCCACACACGCACCCACGAGCCACCGAGATTTTGACAGTCTTGGGGGGATCCCTGTTCACCTCCAACCCTGAAAATCGCCTCATAAACAAGGTACTTCAGAAGGGTGATGTGTTTGTTTTCCTCATGGGACTCATCCACTTCCAGTTCAATGTGGGGAATGCCAACGTTGTCGCCATTGCAGCTTTGAGCAGCCAGAATTCTGGGGTTGTCACTATGGCCAATTCTGTTTTTGGGTCTAAACGGAGGATCTCTTGTTGAAATTAATTTTTTTGGAATATGGTGAACATTCAGCTAATCAATAAGTTATGTCATTTATGTAGGTTTGTAGCCTGCGAAAAAAAAAATTTTTGTTAGAGGTTTCAAGAATTTTTCACTTTATTTCTATCAGTGTTTTAAAAACCGAACCGCCTCGGCCGGTTCAACTGGAACCGGGGCATCAAATGGTTCGGTTTGCTTTAAAACCTGGAAAAAAAAAAAAAAACCAGTTGAGTAGCAAGTTTTATCGGTTCAACCACTGAACCGTAAAACGGAACGGACCGGTATAATTTATGTTGTGATCAAACTGGGTTTTTCATTGTTGGATCTCAGTTCTTTTTTTTTTCTTCTTGGACGCAGAGTTTCAGTTGCGTAAAACGCAGAGGCTCGGACACTAGGGAGGGCATTGCTTTCATAGCTTGCCGCCCTTAAGTTTTTATTTTTGTTTATATGTTTATTGTATATTGCCTTTCTTTTGCTCTGCTAGAATCCTAGATTGAGCTGAATATTTTGTTCCATTCTTATATCTGATTGAAATAAGAAAGGAAAAAAGAAGAAGAAGAAGAAGAAGAAGAAGAAGAAGAAGAAAGAACATAAAGAAGAAGAAGAAAAGGAAGAATAAGAAGGGAAGAACGTATGGGGCATTAACTAAAACTAACAGGCAGCAAGTATCGTGAAATTACAGAATTAACTCAACTGTGGTCTCAGTTTTCTTTTACCCAAATGAAAAATAAATGAAGTACTAGGCTTTTAATCTTCAGTCTTAAATAATTAACCTCATGTAACAAAGAACTAGCTTTTTCTGCTGCCTAGAGAGTACAATTTTTTATATAAAGTTTTTACACTTAATTCAACTCTTAAAATACTTGTACAATTTTTTAAGTGATTTTTTATAATTTAATGTTAAACATTACGGCACTTGAAGAGTTGTCAACTGCTTGCAGGCTTCACGAGTAATACCATATCCATCCATGCTCCAACACTTTATTGTTTTTCTCTAGCATGCTTCTATCTAACAAAGGACATTAATTAGTTACTCGATTCTAACCCCATACATTCACCCACAAGCAGGCCATTGATTATAAGGCATTCTGCATCCAGATTTGTTACCAGCAAAGAGCATAGCCTCTATTTTCATTTAAAAATTCGAATTTTTGTAAAATATTTTTAGCAAGAGCGACATTAAAAATATAATTTTCAAACATATTAGGATTAAAACTTCAGCTGATTTATTCTTATATTTATAAAATATATATTATTAGAATTGTGATCCACTAAGAATTTTAATTTTCATGCATATTATGATAAAACTTTAAAATTCTTATTTTTTAAAAATATATTATGGTCAATGTTTCTATTGTAATTTCTTATGAAAAAATCGTATGAACCCACCGGTAGAGCTGGATTCAGGAGGATTGGCTGCTACACCAAAGGCCCTGTTAAGGTCAATATTAAAAACCTGTTTCTAAAGAAAAATTAATTGATCTAAGTCTAGCATGTATAAGTGCAAAGTTAATGTTTTCTAATTAATTTAAAACCTTTTTCATACTGAAAAATGTTTAGACAATGTATTAATTTCATGTAAAGTTTTATAATTAGTTTAAAAAGAGTTTATATAATGAAAAACGTTCAGAAAATGTATTAAGCAATGCATAACATATATGGGTTGTATTGAATAAATTCTAAAACCTGTTATCGTCATGGTTTTTGCATAAATCATTTGTAACTGTGGAATGAAACTTACAAATACTGTTCTTTGGTCCCTAGCTATATTAACCGAAGAAACTGAGAGCATGGAAGCACCATAGGATCATTTCGAAGGTTGAATCCAAGGAAAGAGGTAAGTTTAAATTATTCATAATTTCTTTGCGTTTGATGTTTAATTTCGTTAGAAACATGATTTTTTTATAAAAGTTTGCTACATTGCAGGCTTCAGTCTTAAGTTTTAACAATGCCGTGAGTATATATGGGGTGGACACATCCATTGCAGTCTTTACATGCATGGAAACAGCTAGCATCTTTTCCAGTATACAATAGCGGATACATGGAAATTAGCACTTGATAGAGTTTCACAAAAAAAAAAGTTGTAATTAATAATTAAAAACTAGTATTGATCAAATCACTGATTGAAAAATAATATTATTACTACTTTTATTAATTGCCGTTTACCCTACTTTCCCTTGACACTAGTAGAAATCCAACTTTTAATGGGGGTTTTCAAAGAAAACCGCCGGCGGAAATTCTTTTCTCTGGCTGTTTAACGGAAAACCCCCGGTAGTAGTAAACATTGGGGAAAACCCCCATTAATACTTTTTACTGGCGGTTTTCAAAATAACCGCCTAAGATATTCGATTTTACCTGCGGTTTCTAGAAAACCCGCCAGCAAAAGTGCATAGAAGCAGAATTTAATGGCGGTTTTCACGAAACCTTCACGAAACTGCCAGATATAATACTGATAACAGCCTTTTTACGGGCGGTTTCTAGAAAACCCACCAGCAAAAGTACAAAGAAGCAGAATTTACTGGCGGTTTTCTGGAAACCGCCAGAAATAATGCTGATAACAGCCTTCTTGCCGGCGGTTTCTTGAAAAACCGCCAGCAAAAGTGCAAAGAAGCTGAATTTACTGGCGGTTTTCTGGAAACCGCCAGAAATAATTCTGACCACAGCCATTTTACCAGCGGTTGTCACGAAAACCGCCTGCATAAGTAGGTTTACCGGCGGTTTTGATGAAAACCGCCACCGATATTTAATTTTTCACTCAATTTCCCGGTAGGTTTGTGCGATTCCGCTTGCAAAAGAGTTGTCCCGGTGGTTATTAGTGACACCCGCCGGTAAAAGAGTTTATTAGTGGCGCTCTAGCGCCGGTAAAATGGTTTCAGTCTCAGCGGGTTTGTTTAGACCCCCATGGATTAGGGTTTTCCGCTACTTTACTAAAAATTCTCTTCCCCGCGGCCCTCCTCCCGCTCGTTTTTCTTTCCCGTGCGTTTTCTCCGCCATGAATCATTGTCGCAAGTCGTTGCCGTCGTCGTTGCCGGGCCTGCCGTCATCGTCGTCGCTGTCTTGCTCGCCGTAGTTGCTGCCGTGCTCGCCGTGCTTGCCATCGTCTCTGCCGTGCTAGCTGTCGTTGCTGCCGTGCTCGCTGTGCTCATTGTCGTCGTTGCCGTGCTCTCCAACCTCGCCGCCTTCGCTGCCGTGCTCGGGTTCGTCTCATCTCTTTTTTTTTTTCTGTTTCTTTTTTTTCCCCGTTTAGAAGTTCTTTGATTTTTCTCGTCCTTGAATCCTCCGAGTGTGTTCCTTGTTCTCTGGGACATCGAATTTGTGTTTTGATGATTTAATTTCGAATCATAGAAGCTCAAAAAAAGTTATGGTGTCCCTCTTGAAATTTTATGAAAGCAACAACATGTTAAAAGCTTCCTTCTTCACTTAATTGATTCAATGTGAAGGAAAGGAAGAACATTCTCACTCTCCAATCAATTAAAGTTTTTTTGAGTAAAATTCTCCATGACTTCACAAAATCAATTTCTGTCTTGCCAGCTTCACACTTTAATTAAACTTGGTACAAAACATCAATGGATTCTGTTTAAGCCTAGCTAGATCTTAAATCATATGGGTTTTGTATATGATTGCTCCCCAAGAAAAAAAGCTTTAAATCTTGGGTTTCAAATGAAAGAAGAGCTACGGGACGGTGTGTAGGGGAGTGGGTTGACAAGATTCTCAATAGCTTGAAAAGGCATTGATTGTAAGCGAGAATAAATTAAAAAGAAGCCAAAGAGTGATTTACATTGTGCACATAAAATCAGTGGCTTCTGTGTCTCTGATGATTAATTCGAAGGTTCTTTGCACATTGCCACAAGCACTACCTGATCTGATCTGTTTCCCATTGATTCTCAGTTTTTTTTTAAATAAAATAGAACGGGTTCAATCTTACATTATGTTATCTTGGGGATTTGAATGATGATGTTAAATATTCATAGGCATTGGTACTTTCAAAGATGGATAAACAATAGAAAACCAGAGGTGGGTGGGGGCCGTGTTTGTATCACTCTTTGTTTATAAAAATGTTACATATGGATTCTGTTTATGTATTAATATTTGTCTTGTCTTTCTGTATCATACTTGAATATCCTTGCATCACATAGAAGTTTACATAGAATTTAAGTATGTCATTGCTTACTAAATTTTTCTTTGAGATGTTGAAAATATTTTTTCTTGACGTGAGTAAACTAGAGACTTTGGAACATGCAATTCCAGTTATTCTTTGCAAGTTAGAGCAGATTTTCACACTGGCATTCTTTGATGTTATGATCCATTTGACAGTTCATTTGGCAACAGAGGCCAAACTTGCAGGACCGGTTCAATACAGATGGATGTACTCAATTGGGCGTCATTTATTGACGCTGAAAAGTTATGTACGTAACAAAGCTCGTCCTGAAGGATCCATTGTAGAGGGGTATTTGATGGAGGAAGTTACTACATTCTGTGCACATTATATTGATGGCATGGAGTCAAAGCTAAACAAGCATATCCGTTATGAGGAGGGCCCCATTGGTGCCGCACGTTCCTATTTGGTTACATTCGAGGAGGCACACAAATATATTGGTTCATCCTATTTAACGGACCCGATGTTGACCCATAATTGACGTAAGTCCAAATAAGTTTTTTTTGCTGAAACTTGCAACATCTTTAAGTCTTGTGCTATTAATTCAGCCAATATTTTAATTCAATGATTGTAGGCATCACAAAAACCATTTGAGACTGTTGCATCCTCAATGGACTGATCATCGAGTGCAACAGGAGCAACATAATGGATTTGTCAAATAGTTTAAAGACCATGTAAGTGCCCAGAGTCAACTTTTTTTTTGTCAAATTACATCATACGTTGGTAACCATTAGAAACCCTTCTCTGATTTTTTATCCTTGTTTAGGTAAACAATATGTTCAAATATGGGTGGGTAGACGAAAATTTACTCACTCTTGCACAAGGTCCGAGATGCGATGGTGTTTCGTACCAAGGGCTCTGGACCACGACGATGATGTTTTTTAGGAGCATAGAGAACTCGGGGCAGGATTGATGATTGATTTAGAAGAGTTGAATGCAAGATAACGTAGGTTATTAAATTTTTAGATAGACAATCTGCTTAAAGTAGTAATAGTAATTCAATTAACCATAATTTAATTGTTTGTTTCAGCAGAATGAAGCCGCTCAGGAAATACTTTCGTGGCTCTTCCGCTGGCTCAGGTATATCTTTCTTGAATTTTGTGAATTATATCGTACTCATTTCCTTTTAAGTTATTTATTAATAGTTTTTCGATATTTTATAGGGCCTTACCGAGTGCTGGTCATCGATGAGGATGGTGAGAAATATGAGGAGGGTCCCGAGACACAAGACGTCGTCGTCGAGACACAGTTCCAGGAGGCGCCTACAAGACGTAAGGGTCGAGGACCTACTAGAGCAAGTTCTCTTATGCCGAAGGAGAATGAATTTCATCATATTGTCATTAAGGATGGCAAGCTAGTGAATGGTCAACTTGCTAAGATGCATCGGTTCTTTGGAACCGATTTTTGTGCTCAAGATCATTTCAAGCTATATAAGCTTTGGAAAGAACAACCGGAAGGTACTTACGATGCATTCTTGAGGGATATGAAGGTATGCCTGGTCCGAAGAACTTTAATTTAGCAATTTAATTATTTACGAATGTTACAATTTGTTGTGATGATACTTCAATATTTTTTGCAGAAGAGGAATCGTTTTCACCTCAGCGATACCAATGGTGATGACGCAACCGACCAAGATGTGAAGGAGGCACTACAGCCGCACGTACAAAAGCTCATCAGAGATAACAGAAATTACTACAAGAAAAAATTCTTTGAGGGGAAGACCGATGTGGAGTTGGTCATGTGTCGTATCTCAACAATGGATCCAGAGGAATGGCAATTACTATTGGACTATTGGAAAAGAGAAGATGTTTGTAGGATGTCGGCGGCAAATACTGTAAATCGAACCAAGCAGAAATCTCTCCGCACACTTGGGTCGAAGTCTCTAAGACAACACTACAATGAACAAGTCTTTCAACACTTATTTTAATTTGGTTTGTACGTTTGCAGAGATCTTTCCACATTTTGTGCACGTGTTCAGTGACTATGGTTTAATGATTTCACAAACATACAGATGGAGGTTTAGCGAGAGGGATTTAGCATGCTCACCGCCTATGTACAAGCTCACACGAAGGCTGATGGAACGTTTCCCGATGGGGGGACACGAGAGAGAGTTGTAAGTTTATAACTTTGCACGGTCATACGTGCATCTCTCATCTTCACGTGTAAGTTTGGAAACTTAGTGTTTTACTCGTTATGCAGGAAGCTACCCAAAGGATCCGGCTGACCTGGTTTCGATGCTAGATGAAGCTTTTGAAGGTCACCACGGAGGATATGAGAGAGGGCTTGGCTTCGGGTACAACAGCAAAAAAGGCTTCTTCAGAGGCAATTCGAGCCAAACTGCCCAACTTAAAGAGATGGAAGAAAGGCTTCATGCTTCAGAAGCATGACATAATGCGTTGACTGAGGAGATTGGGCGTCTCCACGAGCAGGAAGCTGAGCGACACAGGGAGAAACCCAAAGAGGAAGCAGAGCGGCAAGAAATGAGACGGTCTATTGCGATGTCGCAACAACTTGTGATGGGAAAGTTGGGAATGTTTCCTACGTCGAGCATCAATAGCTCAGGTATGCTATTTAAACTGTTTTATTTGAAATTTGGAAAATTTATGCATAATTTCCCTTATTATTGATTTGTCATTACGGTACAGATGAGACACGTGACGTAGACGGGGATACCCGCCCAGGTCATACCTGAAGTTTGATGTAGATAGTGCACGACGGATGGTGGCTGAAGCAACATCAGTTACCCGGTTTGTGTTTTTTTATGGAAACCTCATCTAAATGTTTTATGAGAATTTTATAAATCAAATTCAGTTTTTGACTATTAGCATCTGAAATTCTCGTGCATCTATGGTACTCAACGTTGGATTAGTGTGGTTTATTTTCATGAGCTTGTTGTGATAGTGAAATCTGTTTTGCCATATTAATACCAAATATTTATCTTTGCAATATGGATATTCTTTTGTTTTCTCGTATCTTTGTTATAACGTACGGACTTCATGTTTATTTCTTTGAAGAAGAAGTTTTATGTTATGCATAAATGCGACTAATAGTAGAATTATGAATTTGTTGCTATCGGAGGTATCTTTGACTTAAATTGTTGCCTTTTACCATCAAATAGTCTTGACAGCTAGAAAGTAAGGCTTATGTATTGATTTTCACTGTGACAGGCATCGCCCAAAAAAATCTGCTCACGGATTGGGTTATGTGCTTTCGATGGAACTCGGGGTGTCAGGTTAGTGCAGCACGAGTAGATTATCCGAGAGGTGGACAATTATGAGTGGTTTTTTTTATCCTTTTTTCCCCACTTTTGTAAAATCGGAATTTGGCCCACATATACTTTTTTATCATATTTTAGATTGCAGATCTATTGTAATTATCCGATTGGTGTTCAATTGTTCAAATCTATTGTAATTATTCATTGCAGATTCTGTTTTAATTTGATGTTTTTTTAGTTTTAATATGTTGTAATGAGAGGACAGGAAATATCGAAATAAACAAAAACAAATTCTTAAAAAACAACCAATTTTCCGGCGGTTATACAAACAGCCATTAAAAACCAAAACATATAACGGCGGTTTTGAAAAACCCCCATTAAAAAATGACGATTTATTCATGGTGCCAAGAAAAACCGCCAGCAAAATTAATGAATTTTTTAATGGGGGTTTTTAACAACCGTTGTTAAAACATATAACGATTTTAATGGGGGTTTACTAGACCGCCGTTAAGGTAGGAGATCTTTTAATGGTGGTTTTGACGACCGCCAGTAATGATATATGCTTTTTTAAAAGGTGGTTTTCATGATCGCCGGGAAATCTATTTATTGGAGGTTTATGAAAAACCGCCAAGGAAAGTAATATTATTGCAGGCGGTTTGAGTTTCTGCCGTTAGTTGATAAACTTTCACCAAGCGTTAAAACCGCCGGCAAATGCGTCGACAAAATATTTACCGACACAATTATTGACGGCATTTCAAAAACCGCCAGGAAATGTATTCCCGGCGGTTTTGTCCCCTTTAGTGGCGGTTTTTCGACCCCCATTAAAAAGTTGGTTTGTACTAGTGTGATCACATTTTTGATGAAAATCCATAGGTAAGGAGGGGAGTCAAGCTTTATCAATTTTACTTTAGCTTCCTGATCTTCATGAATGTTCAAGGACTAAACCAATTCTTCTGTCTCACAATGTGGTTGAGGACAGGGAAACAAGTTTTACTAATTCTCCAGTAGCAACCAAAGAGAAAACAGAATCGAAGAAACACGACCACCAATCATATATAATTAGAAAGGCATCTTATCATAAAAAGTCAGACTAGAATTATGACATTGAGATTAAGACTCTTATTATTCTTATGATATAGTTATAATTGGAATGAAGTTATAATTAAAGTTAGACTAGAATTATAGTCATATTAGATTTACAAGTACTCTTTGTAATCTAGAAATATGCATTAGAGGAAATAGATGTAACAAGTAACAACATAGCATTATGTATTTACTTCCTATTTTCTTCGTCTTCCTTTTTGAGTTTGTCAATTATAATACATTTATATCTGGTAAATAGAACGGACTTCTATCTAATTCCTTTTCATCTAATACTATCTAATTTTTTTTTATTATTTATCTAGAAAATATTATTTCATAGTTTAGCAATTATATATTTTTATTTTTTAATATTTTGGTCATGCTTGTGGTAATCTTAAAACAAGATATATAATAAATTGTTATCTGAGAAGACAGGTCAATGTGACTTATCCGAGAAGACACCTACCAATTTTACATAGGCTAGTAAAATTTCGTTTTGTCGAGCAGAAATGACAGAGGAGTTGAACGCATTGTGGGCAAACAACAGATGGATTTTGGAGCCTAAACCTGTAGATCGGAAGCTGATTGGCTGCAAACGGATTTTTTAGGTTAAACAAAATTTTGACGACACAATTGAGCGTTACAAAGCCCAATTGGTAGCAAAGGCTTTTCATCAGGGAAGGACTAGATTTTTTCGACACCATTAGTCCTGTGATCAAACCTACTACTATGACTTCTGCTCAGTCTCATCCTCACTTACAAATGGGACATGGAGCAACCAGATATTCAAAATGCCTTCTTGCATGTAGAACTTCAGACAACAATTTATATGACACAACCACCTGGTTTAGTGGATGCAGCTCGACCCGACTTTATTTATCGACTCAACCGGTGAGGACTCAAACAATCACCTCAGGTCTGGTACACAAGATTCAAATCGTTACTAACCGAATTCTGTTTTACTGGTTCAAAAGCCGATCAATCACTATTCCACTTCTATGATGGCCAAGTGGTTCTATTTCTATTTCTATTTCTTCAAATAATCGACAAATTACATTAAATTTTGGGCATTCGAGAAACTATCACTAATCAATCTCTACATGTATCTCAATCAAAATTCGTCATAGATCTCCTCAAGCGACTTGAACTCGACCAGGTTAAATCAGTCTCGACTCCTGTTACTTCCGGTACAAAGGTCTCCAAGTAATTCACTGGCACTCCCATGGAGGATCCACAATTATTTCGATCCGCTGTTGGCACACTCCAGTGTCTCACAATTACAAGACCAGATTTACAGTATGCTGTGAATCAGGTCTACCGAATTCAACAAAATCCAACAGACCTGCATTGGGCAACAGTAAAACACATCCTACGTTATATTGAAGGCACCATATGTCATGGTATTAATCCTATTCCGCTTGACACCTTTGACATTAACGTCTATTCAGATGCAGACTAAGCATACCACTGGCTCCTACATATTTCTCAGTGACAACGACTTACTATCTTGGAGGTCTAAAAATACAACCAACGGTCTAAAGATTAAGCACAAAGCTGAATATCGAGCACTGGCTGCAGCAGCGTCTGAATTTCATGGTTCCTTCAATTATTACAAGAGGAACATTTTGTTTTTTCCTCTGGTTCCTATTTGAACAATTGTAAACTTGTTTCCCTGTCCTTAAACACATCGTAAGATGGAAGAATTGGTTAAAATGTTTTCCTTCCTGGAATGTTTAGGAAAATCAGGAAGTTTGAAACGATTTATTGGCATTCGTTAATATGTTATGAAACCTGAGTCCCTCCTGATTGCCTCTTCATGCATGTGGCTTTCATCAACAAGTTGATAATCTAGGGACTGTAGGGTTGGCAGCCCCATTAATACAAGTAAGAAATAAAAATAATAAATATTTTATCTACCAGTGAATTGATCAACCCTGGTTTTTAATAATAGTTACAACTGCTTTTTTTTTTGTGGAACAGAAATTACTGTTAGTCATCTATCCGCCATTGTGTACAGGAAAAAAGGGTAGAGCCGCCTCCACTCCGTACTCGCTGCCTTGTTAAAACTAAAGAGTCAACGGATACCTCCACATCCCCCTTTTCACTCTTGCTTAAATCAGATCAATTGATTTTTCTTCACAATTAAATGAGCTTTTTTAGATTTATTCTAAACGGGCCATTGGTCTAGTGGCCGATCCTCCTGAATCTAGCTCAACCAGTGGGTTTGGAAGTTTGATGTTTTTTTTAAAGTATAAGAATTAAATGAGAAATAAAATTTCTCAGTACTGGATGAAAATCGATCCATTTAATATCTCTGAAAGCTATAATGTTAATGCTCTAGCTAAAAATATTTTTACAAAAAATTGAATTTTTTTTTTTATCAAAATAGAGGCTATGGCCGTTGCAAGTGTTGAATCTGGGTAGAGAATGCCTTAAAATCACAATAGCTAGCTTGTGGGTGAATTTTTTGGAGTTAGAATTTAGTAACAAAATTCAATACTTTTGTTAGAATGTAGCATGTTAGCATTAGACAACACTTCATGTTCAATTAGTAGGTTCAAGGATGGATATTTTATTACTCGTGAAGCCTTTAACATATTTCAAATACATATATACCTTATAAAGATTGAAGAGGAAGATTAGCAACAACAACTATACTACAATGTAAACATACATACAGTTTAACGGAAAACACTCAAATTTTGCATAGTTCTCTCTAGCAGAGAAAACATTTTCCTGAATAAGTTCGAGTGAAATGATCCCAGAATAATCTGCCCAAGATTGTCTCCATCTCTTGAAATGAGTAGAGTAAGGAGCAGCAAAGATTACGCCAGGGAGATCAGAGACCCATTATATTCTGTGACCAAGTACTTTAAAATGTCGTGAAGATTACTTTCTCCATCTTTTGATCATAATTAAGTTGAAAAGGAATTAATAAATTATAAATTAGCAAAATAATATGATTCATCCGCTAAAAATTAATAAACAAGATGAGGTAACATAATCCAAATCCTCATTACAACAGGCAAAGACAGCAATAACCAACGATTGATTTCAAGACAGCAGAAACAAAGTGAAAAAATCATGGAACCACTAATGAAAGACTTATTTTTGGCAGGCTACAACAATGACATAATTTACTAATTATTTAGCTGAATGCTAGCTTCAACGAATACTAAAACAAAATAATTTCAGCAACGTACAGCGCCTCCGTTTAGAACTTGGACTGAATCCGATCAATGATCATCTTCTCCACTTGGAAAGCCTTGGCCAGAATATCGCCGGAAATCTTCGGCTTCGACCCAAAAACAGAATTGGCAATAGTGACCACCCCAGGATTCTGGCTGCTCAAAGCTGCAATGGCAACTGCATTGGTGGTCCCCACATTGAATTGGAAGTGGATGAGTCCGATGGGGAAGACAAACACATCACCCTTCTGAAGCACCTTGCTTATGAGGCGATTCTCTGGGTTGGAGGTGACAAAACCCACGAACAGGGATCCCTCCAAGACTGTCAAAATCTCGGTGGCTCGCGGGTGCGTGTGTGGAGGGTTTTGGCCGTATGGGGCGTAATCTATACGAACCATGGAGATGCCCAGAGTGTTGAGGCCGGGGATCTGGTTCACGTTCACTGCTGTCACGTTTGAACCAACTGCATTTGTTGGGGTCCTGACCTTGTCCAGCCCCGTAAAGAAGAAATCGTTCGCCATGGCGAGTTTGGGGTCCTTGCACACGAACCCATTTACTCGAACTGCAAAACAAACGATCATTCAGGAATTAATTCCTGAGTTTGAAACTTGATCCTACAGCGCACAAATGTTTCTAAAGTGTAATAAAGAAATGAGGAGTTAAATACCTGTGCTGTTAAGGTCTGCCACGCAGAGGTCCTGAAGAGGACTTGGATCTGATGCAAAAGCGAGAGTAGCTGCAGCTAAGTTGAGCAGGAAAGCAAGAAGAACTTTTCTGGCCATTTTATGGAGTACTCTCTAATTTGCAGAGAAGATGATGATGAAGAAAGGGCTGTGATTGAAGGAAGAAGGAGACAGGCCCTTTTATAGATGGATGAATATGAGATCGAGATGACTGATTCGTTTCATATTTGATCAAGTAATTTCGACGATGGAAATGGTCGTTTAATAATTTGCTTGGATTTTACTGAGTCAGTTCTATTATATTAATGTATTGAACCTGCAGTCTCATTCCCATTATCTATAACATAAAAAGCCTTTCGGGTTTTATTTTTAGTTACTGCAGTTTTGTCCATTCATACAAGTATTAGTGGAAGAAGTCCGCTTGCATATTAAACAACTTGATATTTAAGCAGTCTTCTGGTTATAGTCTTTTTTAATGTCGGTGTATATTAAATTGTATCGTTTCTAAGACGGCCGGGCATCTCTTTTTCATGAAGACTATTTTTAAGAGAGGAATTTGTATGAGCAAACTGAAGTTTCTAGAAAACGCGCATATAATTAAAACTGGCCAGTGGACTATGTCCAGAGGTATTGCTTATACATTTGAATAAGAACCAAGGATATTATAAAATAACAAAAGTACAAATAAAAACAAGAAAACTCGTTTGAGATGGTAAACTAAATGGTGCGAGCAAAGGCACTTAGTTTATGTGGTTTTAGGTCGCTTCAGCTTGGGTCAGGTTTGCTCGATGATGAAACTACTAAGTTCTGGAAGTAGGTAAGTGGAAGGAGGCCTTTTGGAAGTAAGTGGTTGTTCCACAGGTAAAAAATCAACAATTCCCAGGGGTTTTAACCCCAGGAAAAGATTTTATTTTTCCGGAGGAATTAAAACCGCCAGCAAAAAATATTATACTGGCAAAAAATGAACCGCCATGCAAAAAGTTTGCTCACCTTTTTTAATTTTTAAGTCAAACAAAATGTAATTAAAACTGCCGGGCATTTGTTTCTCGTAACTTTCCCGGCGGTTTCTTTTAAGCACCGGAAAATATAATTTTTTAATAAAACTTAAATTCCAACTAAAAATAATAATCTCCTATTAAAAATGTAGACAATCATCTTCTATCAAATTACAAAATCAAATTAAACGAAATCCAAAATCAAAATTGTAACAATCTATGAGTTTCAAATAATTACAAAATTACATTGTGGAATAGAAAAACTCTACAATCTAGCAACATGCTTCATGAGTGAGAGAGATTGTCATATACTTCATGAGTGAGATAGTTTGCCATATACTTCATGAGTGAGATAGGTTGCCATACATCTTATGAGTGAGATAGGTTGGCATTGTCGTTGTTTACACAAACATGAAAGGCCCTATTGATCCAGAATTTTCAACCACCTGGCAATCCCAAAAAAAAAGATTAGAAAAAAAAATTAAAGATTAAGAATATTTCTCAACATATAAGATTCAAATCTCAAAATGAGCATGCATATGGACAGAACCGTTTCTAATTGAAAATGCGCTAATTAACCTACAATAAAATCATAAGCATATAATACTTGTAGTTCTACTCATCTAATTAGAACACGAAAATTAAACTGTTTTTGAGCAATTTTAGGTTCAAACATAATTAATGTATGTGTGATAGATACGATCCTTTTTATACTTAGGATTCTCTTGTTAGGTCGTTTAGTCTAATGTAATCTTTGTATAATTAGAATTTCCGCTACATTAGAATTGTAGTCATACCAAACTTGTACATTGTCACACTTAATGAAAAGAACTCGGAAGTTTATTTTCTAAAATGATATCAAAGCCAGCCCTGAGCTATAACCCTAGGTAGTCTTCCTCTCTTCCGTACCCACTAGAGTAGTGTAGAACCTCGGCCCTTCTGGACATCACGGCCGAGTCGCTGGCCAATGCCTTTGCTGACACCACCGGCAACTCCATCCTCTTCGTTCTCAGATTGGATCCCTATTATGTGTAGGCCTTCAGCGCTCGCCACCCGAAGTTACTTGCCCAAACCCTTTTTCTTCTCTTCTCTCCTCTGCCATTCTAGACTGGAGGTTCTGCTCTTCTTTCTTGTATGCTATGCTTCTCTTCTCTCCTCTGCCATTCTAGACTGGAGGTTCTGCTCTTCTTTCTTGTATGCTATGCTATCTCTTATGCAAAAGGGATAGATTTCAGACTCTTGGAGGACAAACTGATCTTGGCCCAAAGCTTGAGCAAGCCCAGCGTCGGCACCACTCACCGGTGTCACCACCACTTCCCGGCACCGCTTCCAATCCTATGCTGTTGCATGGGTTGACTCCCCCGGAGGCATGCGTGTCGAGTTCACGAAACCCTTCTGGGTCACCACAGAGTTCCTCGCCTCCACATCCTCAGTCCAAATTTTCTCCTGTGAGTACCTCAACGATACACTCATCGGCACCATCAGTATCCTCCTTGAACCAAACACTCTCTTCCTCGATGTACCCTCTTTTCCCTGTTACATATTTGCTGCCTCTCCTCATCGATGCCGCCCATGAGGCACCCCTCCTTGCCGATGCCGACCACGAGGCACTCCTTAGATATGTAAGGCTGGGGAATAAACCAAATCCATACTTCTCAAGTTCAACGGTCTCCATTCTTAGCATACTCTGACCTGAACTTAGGGTGAAGTTCTATACCAGTTCGAGTATTAGCCACTAAGGTAATTGTGCCTAAGCAGTGCCCTAGGCCTTAATCAATTTAGACGTCCGACCCTATCTTCCTATTGAGACCCTTGCATATATACGTACATGCATATACTTAATAGAAAAGCTGGACATCAAGGCATTCCACCGTCCATAGCATACTCAGTACCTGAGGAGCTCAGGGTAAAGCTCTATACCAGCATGAGTATTAGTCGTCAAAGGCTGCGTGCCTCGTGTAGTCCCATTGGCCTGGAAAATTTAGAGACTCAACCATCACTCCCTATTGAGACCCTAATGTATACACGCACAAGTGCATACCTAATAAGGAAGCCACCGTCCATAGCATACTCAGTACCTGAGGAGCTCAGGGTAAAGCTCTATACCAGCATGAGTATTAGTCGTAAAGGAAACTGTGCCTGCGTAGTCCCATTGGCCTGGAAAATTTAGAGACTCAACCATCACTCCCTATTGAGACCCTAATGTATACACGTACAAGTGCATACCTAATAAGGAAGCTAAATCTCAAGGCACACCATGAGTACTCATATAATCAAACAAAAGCATATAAATTCATTCAAATTTATCATTTCATTCCATTGAATATAAAATACAATGTCATGACATTAAAATCAATGAGACCATAATTCATACAAAACAATTGTCTCCCACTTGGTCTAAAAATTTCAAAATAAAGTAAACCCATGTTCCCCACATAGATGGTGAAACTATTTACTGGAAGACACTTAGTTTGTGGATTAGCTAAGTTGTTTTGAGTGGTTATTTTTAGAACAACAACTTCCTCCTTCTTTAGCATGTCTCGTATATAGTGGTATTTCCCTTCAATATGATTAGCCTTGGAGTGACACTTCGGATCTTTTGTGATAGCAATAGCAGATGCGTTGTCACAAAAGAGAGGGATAAGTCGCTCCACACAGTCTACTACTAAAAGACTCCGCAAGACTTGCGAAGATAGACAACCTCCCTTGTAGTTAAGTTCATAGCTACATATTATGCCTCAATGGTTGATTGTGCAACACAGTCTTGCTTCTTGCTTTTCCAAGAAATGGCACATCTGCCAAACATAAAGATAAAGCCAGAAGTAGACTTGCATGTATGAATGCATCCTTGATAGTCTAAGTCAGAATAATCAATTAATTCCAACTTGTCCGCTTGATACATCAAAGCATATGATTTAGTTCGTTGCAAATAGCGCATTACCCATTTAATTCCTTCCCAGTGAGTGAAAACTATATTAGCCTAAAACTGGCTAAAAACCCCAATAGCATAAGCAAGATCAGATCTTGTGCACATAAGAACATACATAAAACTCCCCACAGCAGAAGCATATGGATATTTCGATTCATCCAACTTGTCTTTGAGTCGAGAAGGACTATCCACCTGACTCATCTTTTTAGCGTTGTCATAAGGTATTTTACCTTAAAAACAATTGGACATACGAAATCCATCCAAAAGAGTGTCTATATGCTTCTCTTGAGATAAACTCAATTTTCACAAAGCCCGATCTCATAAAATTTTAATATCGAGAATATAAGAAATAACCATGTCTTTATATCAAACGTCTGAAATAACCATGTCTTTATACCTTGGAGTATTTGAATAACATTCCTAGCTAATAAAATATCATCTACGTATAAAGTAAGAAAAGCAATACGATCTCCCACTATTTTTATATAAACACAATACTCTTCTGAATTCTGAGTAAATCCATACTCCTTGGCCGCTTCATTGAACTTGATATTCCACAGTCTTGAGGCTTGTTTCAAACCGTAAAAGGATTCAGTTCTAGTGCTAATAAATCCACGAGGTTGTTCCATATAAATTTGCTCATTTAAATGTCCATTAAGGAAAGCAGTTTTAACATCCATTTGGAACAACTCGTAGTCATAATATACGACCAAGGACAAGAGAGTTCGTGTAGACTATATACGTGCAACAAGAGATAATGTTTCATCATAATCAATCCCATACTGTTGAGTAAAACCGTTGGCAACAGGACGAGCCTTGAGTCTTTCAACTTTACCTACAAAATTTCTTTTCCTTGTAAAAATACATATGCACTTAATGGGCTTTAACGATGTAGGATGATCAACAAGTTTCCAAACTTTATTCCTATACATGGAGTCTATCTCTTCTTCCATTGCCAACTGCCACTTGTCAGAGTCCACATCAATCAGTGCTTGCTCATAAGTGGCAAGATCAATAGCATCTTCATTCAACCTTATTATTTCATAAGTTTCTCCAACATATGTGTAAAATTAGAAGATGATAGAAGTCGACTACGTTTTCTATCTCTGGTACTTCTTCGAATGTCCGTTTGAGTGGAATCCTCTTCATTAGTAGGAGATTCAAAGGAGGATATTTCCATAATTTCTTCCAAGTGAGAGTTTGTACCTAAATCTCCATCCCAGTCAAATCTATCTTCAATGAATTTTGCATGTTTACTTTCAATAATTACTTTCTCCTTGGGATCATATAACCTATATCTTTTTGAATGTTCAGAATACCCAACGAATAAACACCTTTTAATCTTAGCCTTCAATTTATCCTTAGGATCAAGAGATTCGAAACATGACCAACACATCCCCATACTTTAAAATGGTTAAGACTAGAATTGTTTCCTGACCATACCTCATATGGTGTTGTCTCAACCAACTTTGAAGGCACTCTGTTTAAGACATAGGTAGTTGTTAATAGTGCTTCGCCCCAAAAGGGTGTTGGCAAATTTGCAAATGCCATCATAGATTGAACCATCTCCAATAAAGTTCGATTTCTCCTTTCAGCTGCACTATTTTGCTCAAGTGTATAGGCATGTTGAACATATGGATAATCCCATTTGACTTACAAAATTCTAAGAATAACTCTGAACAATATTCTCCTCCTCTGTCAGAGTGCAAAGTTTTGATCTTCACTCTTGTGGTATTTTCTACTTCAAATTTAAATGTTTTGAAATAATCAAAGGTTTAATTTCCTACAAACAATAGACTTCTCCTCATAGAAGGAGCATTAAGATAATCTACTAAAACAAAAACATTTATTGTCAGTAAGCATTAGTTGGTATATTCCTACGCCTTCCACAACGGCTTTTTCATCGTTTCACAATACATAAAGTTTGTACCATCATCAATCTTTTTTAGCTCTTTGAAGCCCAACAACTCATTCGGTACAAGAACAGTTGCACCAGAATTAGCCCACCAACTAAAACGCTATATATAAATAGTACAAGTTTCGAGAGATAAAGATTTGCTACTTTCCCCCTGTTGTCTCTCCTACATCATTTTTAAGGCTCTACAATATTTTCTAAAATGCCCTGAATTATTGCAGAAAAAGCATACACGTTGATTTGCGTGTACTTTAACTCTCTGTTGATTAACTTTCTTGTCCTTGAAAATTTGAAACAAAAAATTCTGTCCCTTTTTTAAATTCTTCTTTTTTCATCTTCTAAACTATATTAGCACTAGGTGATGATTTATCCAAATTATTACTTGAATTGGGTCTCTCAGACTAGTTACTATTCCCCAATTCAGAAATCCTCCACTTTGTCTTGGACAGAGAGTAAAATCTTGAATGTATTTTAAAGATTATGGTAAGAGTTCACAATGGTGACCACTTTAGTCTCTTCATCTGTCATTGCAAGCATGTCATTCACATACTTTCTCACATCAGTATTTTCCTCACACTTGGCACAAGCAAATTTTATCCATAAATTATTGATGTGAGTAGACAATTTCTTCCCATAATTAGCCTCAAGCTGGTCAAGATTCTCTTTTGCAGTGAGCACATGAAAATAAGTCATCACGAGATTTTCACTAAGAGAATCAAGAATATGTGACCCAAAAATTTCAATTGCATCATCCCATTATTTGAATTTCCTAAGGTCCTTATATTGTTTTATTTTGTTGGGGCAGTTCACTCGGGAAGGTCTTTGAAGAGGAGTATCCAGTTTGATAGTTCTATTAAATCTATAGCCTCGTAACATCAATTCAACCCGTTGTAACCAGTTCACATAATTTGTTCTATCAAATATGTTTTTCTTTAAGGGCTCAGAAAACGAATGTCCACTACTTGATGTTTATGTCATCCAGGAAATATTTCACTATTTCAGGAGAACATACATAATAAAACAATCACCTCAATCATCTAGTACTCCCACTTACCCTTTGGGGATTCATAAGAGTTACTAGGCAAATCATTCAACAAATAATGAACAAATAGTAGCATCACAGACAAACAAACAAATTAATTTATACTTACCCTTTGGGGATTCATATAAATTAATTTATAATATATACTAATTTAATTATACAACTTGCATTACCCATTGGGGATTTTGCTAATTATATAATAAAATTAACATAACACAAAAAGAAAAATTATTCACAAATAAACATACAAAATTAATTTAATAAAAACAATTCGCATTACCCTTTGGGGATTTTGCAAATCATATAATTAAAATAATTTTCACATTCAAATACATAAATACAATTAAAGTAATGCAATAAATTAACTAATAAAGAAATTAAAGAAAAATGCAGAGTCAAAAAACACTTGAAAACACATTCTGGCCCAATATATATATATATATGCAAAACCTGGGCTGCTTCATGTTTTTGGGTCATTACTAACACGAACCGCACAAAACCTTACAGTCCCCTGTGGCTCACAATCCAGCCCGCACCCTGCAGCCCACAGACTGCAGCACGCTCACTGGAGCCCGCTCACTGCTGCCCGTGCCCAGCATATCTCACACCAGAAAGCCCGCACGAAAGTTGGGCCGCGCTAAGGAAGGCACACGGAAAGGCAGACCCGCACGAAATGCAAGCCCACACGAAAGGTCTAATAAATCACGTAATACATCATAAAAATAAACATATAATTAACAAAGGATCCCTCTTCATAAACATCATACGGATATAATTGAATTAAAATAAGAAAGATAACGAGAGCATACCTTTCATCTTAATTTGAATAGTAATTGAGTCGAAGTAGTGCACAACAAAACCTTTTCGAATATTTTACAAGTGATGAGCTTACTTCCCTTCAGCCAAACTGGGTGTGCATTAGTCGTAGCCTCACTTGTAAGACCTTGGAGGATTTATAGAATCCAATGGGTATGACACTGTTGACTCTCTTCAATGTTAGACTAATGACCCTTGGGAGAGATACAACTCTTTATTCCCAAAGAGTCCCTAGAATCAATGTACCTATTAAATCTACCTCTACAGGGGGATGTGCTGGCCATTATTCCCTGTACTTAACATTCAATGACAAAGTATCTAGAAGTGGGCCTCACACCAATAAGTCATTGTAATATTTATAAATCCATATTTGAAATCATATTTGAAACCATCTTCTTCTCCGCAAATTAGAGTACTCCACAAAATGGCTAGAAAAGTTCTTCTAGCTTTCCTCCCCAGCTTAGCTGCAGTTTCTCTCACTTTTGCATCTGATCCAAGTCCTCTTCAGGACCTCTGAGTGGCAGATCTTAACAGCAAGGGTATTTAACTCTTCATTTCTTCTCAACACTTTAAAAACATGTTGTAGGATCGAGTTTTAAACTCTAGAATTAATTACTGAAAGATCGTTTGTTTTACAGTTCGAGTAAATGGGTTCCTGTGCAAGGATCCCAAACTGGCCATGGGGAACAATTTCTTCTTTACAGGGCTGGACAAGTTTAGAACCCCAAAAAAATGCAGTTGGTCCAAACGTGACAGCAGTGAGCGTGAACCAGATCCCTGGCCTCAACACCCATGGTTAGTATAGATTATGCCCCATACGGCCAAAACCCTCCACACACGCACCCACGAGCCACTGAGATTTTGACGGTCTTGGAGGGATCCCTGTTTGTGGGTTTTGTCACCTCCGACCCAGAGAATCGCCTCATAAGCAAGGTGCTTCAGAAGGGTGATGTGTTTGTCTTCCCCATCAGACTCATCCACTTCCAATTCAATGTGGGGGCCACCAATGCAGTTGCCATTGCAGCTTTGAGCAGCCAGAATCCTGGGGTGGTCACTATTGCCAATTCTGTTTTTGGGTCGAAGCCGAAGATTTCCGGCGATATTCTTGCCAGGGCTTTTAAGTGGAGAAGATGATCATTGATCGGATTCAGTCGAAGTTTTAAACGGAGGCACTGTTGCTGAAATTATTTTATTTTAGTATTCGTTGAAGCTAGCATTCAGCTAAATAATTAGTAAATTATGTCATTATTGTAGCCTGCCAAAAATAAGTCTTTTATTAGTGGTTCCATGATTTTTTCACTTTGTTTTTGCTGTCTTGAAATCAATTATTGGTTATTGCTGTCTTTGCCAGTTGTAATGAGGATTTGGATTATGTTATCTCATCTTTTTTATTAATTTTTAGTGGATGAATCATATTATTTTGCTCATTTATAATTTATTAAATCCTTTGCACCTTAATTTTGATCAAAAGTTGGAGAAAATCTTCATGAAATTAAGTACTTGATCACAGAATATAATGCGTCTCTGATCTCCCTGACATAATCTATTGGTGCTCTTTACTAGATCTACTCATTTCAAGAGATGGAGACAATCTTAGGCAGATTGTTCTGGGATCATTTCACTCGAACTTATTCAGCAAAATGTTTTCTCTGCTTGAGAAGACTAATTTGCTAAACTTCAGTTTTCTCCGTTAAACTGTATATATGTTTACATTGTTGTAGTAGAAGTAGTAGTTGTTCTTCTTCTTCTTCTTCAATCATTATAAGGTATATATGTATTTTAAATATGTTAAATCTATTGCACATGAAGAGTTGTCTAATGCTTAAAAGGCTTCGCGAGTAATAAAATATCCATCCATGCACCTACTAATTGCACGCAAAGAGTTGTGCATGCTTCATTTTAAAAACTGAGATTTTTTCTTTTTACATGATTCTAACCCCAAACAATTCTCCCACAACCCAGCCATTGAGATTTTAAAGCATTCTCCACACAGATTCATTACTTGCAACTGCCATTGCCACTTTTTTTTCATTAAAAAATTCAAATTGTTTTAAATAGCAGTGATACAAGTACTGTGGTTTTTTACTTCCGAGACTTCACATCCTGACGAGGCATCCACGTTGCGATCTAGGTAAGAGATAAACTCAGAGATTAAATCTGCAAGATTTTTTTTTTCTAATAAAATATTATCAACGAATTATATAGGTAAACCCTGAACCCTAGATTGTCTCTTACACCGCCAACCACGCAACCACGTCACGATGTAAAACCTCGATGCAAAATCAGGAAGTACTGATATCATTCTTCTTTTGTAAAATTTGTTCTGCTAAAGTTACTTTAAAATTATTATTTTCAGAGATATTAAACAGATTAAAACTTCATCAGATATATATATATATATATATATATATATATATTATAAAGATTATTTTCATACTGTACTGAAAATTTTATTTCTCATTTATTAAGATATAAATTCTTAAAATTTTCATACAGTACTAAAAAAGTTTATTTCTCATTTATTGAGATATAAATTCCAATAACTTTTTTTAAATTCTTAGACTTTTCATACTGTACTGAAAATTTATGTTTCTCATTTATTTAGATATAAATCCTTATGATTTTTTAAAATCTTAGAATTTTCATACAGTACCGAAAAATTTTTATTTCCATTGTCATTTTCCCGAAAAATGTCAAAAGTCTAAACCCACGGGTTGAGCAGGATTTCGGAGGATCGACCACTAGACCATGGGCCCGTTCAGAATAAATCTAATAAAAAAATTAAAATTCTGAACAAAATTCAATTGATCTGAGTCAAGCATGAGTGCAAAGGGGATGCAGAGTTATCTGTTGACTTACTACTCATAACATGGTAGCGAGTATGGAGTGGAGGCAGCTATATATAGGCCTCTTTTCTTGTGCACAATAGGGGATGGATGACAAACCCTAATTACGGTTTCACAGAAAATAGTTGTAACTAGTAAAAACCAGTCTTGATCAAATCACTGCTTGAGAAAGTCTTATTATTTTTATTTTTTTAACTTTTAGTAATGCGGCCGCCAACCCTGGGGTCCCTTGATCATCATCTTGTTGATGAAAACCACATGCATGCAAGAAGTGGCAGTTAAGGACGGACTCACGTTTCATAACATGTTAACAAATGCCAATAAATCATTCTAAACTGAATAATGACTCATGCACCAGTTGGGTGTACGAGTCCTGCACTCGCTCTCTCACATATGATTAAAATAATATATTTTCTGGATTCCTTAAAATATATCATTTTAATTACATGTGAGAGGGCCAGTGCACGACTCCATGCCCAACTGGTGCGTGAATCCTTACTCTTCTAAACTTCCTGATTTTTCTAAACATTCCTGTAAGGAAAACATTTCAACCCAATTCTTCCCTCTTACGATGTGTTTAAGTACAGGTAAAAAAAAGTTTATAATTGTTTAGATAGGATCCAGAGGAAAAAACAAAATGGAAGAGGCACGGCCACCAACCATTATCATCTTGTGATAAAAATTTGGCAAGAGGGAATGGAACCTTTGATTCCTCATTTTGTACCATATATTCTATGACAAAAGGTTCCTTTGAACACATGAGACGACCAAAGTTTATTGATTGTCAAAGGAATCATCTGAAGCCTAGCTACTTTATAAAACTAATCTTCTTAAAAGTTAATGTTAAGCACCATAAGTCTTGTTTATTAATATTAAGTGTCCAATTTTGGCTTGGTGTTGATGTTTAGAATCAAGGAATAAATTAAGTATTAATTACTAGCATGGCTATACTAAATTAAACATTAAGTCATTCTTTTAAGGTGGTAGATAATGGGCATGAGTGATGGAGTATTTTGGCTGGCCATGTACATTGATGCATACAAATAAATAAGATCTCGCAAATCGTAACCTGATCAACTTTAATATAAAGTTATACAGGCCTCTTAAAAGGCACTATAAAAGGCAATCTCTCCTTCCAATTTAGTCACAAGCACACTTGAGCACTCCTTCCTCTTTGTCTGTGCACAGGGACAATGAGAATGGCCAGAAATGTTATTGTTGTTGTTCTGTTTAGCTTGGTATCTGCTTCTCTCACATTTGCAGCCGATTCAAGCCCTCTTCAGGACTTCTGTGTTGTAGACGTCAACAGCCCTGGTACTTTATGAAGCTGTTATTCCTTCAATATGGTTCTGCAATTGTATAGCCGGGTTGGAGTTTATAGTGATTTCGAGGTTCTAACTACGTACGTACATTATTTGTTTTGCAGTTCGAGTAAATGGGTTCGTGTGCAAGGACCCAAAACTCGCCATGGCGAACGATTTCTTCTTTACGGGGCTGGACAAGGTCAGAACCCCAACAAATGCAGTTGGTTCAAACGTGACCGCAGTGAACGTGAACCAGATCCCCGGCCTCAACACTCTGGGCATCTCCATGGTGAGGATTGACTACGCCCCATATGGCCAAAACCCTCCACACACGCACCCGCGAGCCACCGAGATTTTGACAGTCTTGGAGGGCTCCCTGTTCGTGGGTTTTGTCACCTCCAACCCAGAGAATCGCCTCATAAGCAAGGTGCTTCAGAAGGGTGATGTGTTTGTCTTCCCCATCGGACTCATCCACTTCCAATTCAATGTGGGGACCACCAATGCAGTTGCCATTGCAGCTTTGAGCAGCCAGAATCCTGGGGTGGTCACTATTGCCAATTCTGTTTTTGGGTCGAAGCCGAAGATTTCCGGGGATATTCTGGCCAGGGCTTTCCAAGTGGAGAAGAAGATTGTAGAGATTATTCAGGCAAAGTTCTAAAACAGAGGCTGATCACCGGTCAGCTGGTGTTATATATCTTTGTTTGAATGACGAATCATGGCAGCTTTGTAACAAAAAACAGCTAGTATATATCATTAATCATCTGCCTAATAAATGATATTTTGCTTGTCAGAGTGTTCATGACTTTTGGTGTTTGATTGTACTCTCTTAATGTGTAATCTGGACTTCTTTCAATAAATTGGGATTCATGCTGTGATTCTTATAAAACACGGACCGGCTTAATAGACAGTATTTTGACCGCCGAAATGGCAGACCCGTTCATCTCCCCTTGTTATTTGAGCGAGGAAAAGTTGGGTTCGAGTGATATATAGTAAGCCTATAACATTTATGGGTGCATGCAGCTATTTCCAGTCCAAACAATTAAACCTATTTTTTAGATATTATTATTTTACAAGCTCAACATTTTTAAGTAATAGACCAATTACTTGGATATATATTTGCTAATGCCTTAGGGCACGAGTTTGTGGTATACTAAATTAGGCCCAGAGCTAATTAATTGTGTAGTCTCAGACAACATTACTGGTGGAGAACAATCTCAAGTAGTTAAACAATATTTGGCTTTTTCAGTAGTATTTCATGGACTAACTGCCTCGCTCCATGTTAATCCTTATATGTTATGAAACCCCTGTCTCATGCACCTATTTTTTATGCGTTACCACTTCAGAAATTTAACTTCTTCATAAACTAGATTATGCGAGCTGTCTGTACTGGTTTTGCTTGTCAAAATTAAGCTTACGACATTTCTACCCGGAGAAATTAAGCTAAATTATTCTCAAGAAGTTTATAATCACGAACATCAAAACCAGCTAATTTCCGTGTTCATTAATTCGTCTCAGAGAGGCCATGAGGTCTTATGAATAAGATCCACCCCCAAATTAATTTGCATTGGTTTAATTAATTGTGTTTAAGCGAATCCATTCCTGCCCGTTTCCAACATCTACCGGAAGTTTCTACTCACCTATAACATGAACTAAGGATTAGAGTTTGAATTTTTCTTTCTGAAGGAAAAAAACCATGCAAAAGAGTTGTGGCTAAGGAAGCGATTTTGTATTTGTACTATTGAAATGTTCTTGATACATAAAAGGCAATTTTGAACCCAAAAGAAGAAGATGTAAAACGACCAAGGTTCCAAAGTCGTTTATATATATGACAGTTTGTGAAGGCTGGGTTTGGTTAGCCTTCCGCCTAATCCGTTTATTGTCTACTTAGTAGTAGTAGGATACATCAGAACTTTTAAGTAATTTAAAATTGAGTCGAATTTTAGTTAAAATGGGGAAACTCAGATCCCTTAGGTATGTCTATAAATGGCTGGTTTCTTTTTTCTTCTTTCAAGCAACACTTGTTCTTGCACTTCTTCGAATCTTCTGCATAGATAAACTGAACATGGCGGCCAGAAGCAATTTAATCCTCCTTGCTGCCGTCTTTTGGTTAGCCTTTTCTCTTTCATTCGCTTATGATCCGAGTCCACTCCAAGACTTCTGCGTTGCAGACCTTAACAGCACCGGTTTGTCTTCTTCTTCTCCATGTTTCCCGAGTAATTTAGTGCAGTTGCAGCATGCTGTACATTTAGTTGTGGTCATTGTGTTTTTTTTTTTTTTTTGCAGTTTTGGTAAATGGGTTTGTGTGCAAGGACCCCAAGCACGTCACCGCCATGGATTTCTTCTCCTCCGGGCTTGACAAAGTGAGAATCCCAACAAATGCCGTTGGCAATGCTGTAACCCCAGTGAATGTTATGCAGCTTCCCGGCATCAACACTCTGGATATCTTCCTGGTTCGGATAGACTACGCCCCATACGGGCATAACCCTCCTCACACCCACCCACGAGGCAGAGAGATTTTGATCGACAGTCCTGGAGGGCTAACTCTTCGTTGGGTTCGTCACCTCCAACCCCGAGAATCGCTTAATACGCAAGGTGCTACACAAGGGCGATGTCTTCGTCTTCCCCATAGGATTCATTCACTTCCTGTATAATATGGGGAAGACTAGTGCAGTGGCCATCGTAGCTCTGAACAGCCAGAACCCCGGTGCCATCACCATTGCTGATGCTGTTTTCACCTGAAGTTCTGGCCAGAGCTTTCCAAGTCGACGAGAAGATAATTGAAGTCATACAGTCCAAGTTTTAATGGGATCGATAGATAAGGCGCTGTAGTCTAAAAGTGTTTTAAATAATTCTAGTGTGTATGTATCTATGAGACTGTCCTGCACCAACCTGCTGAGTAGATGCAGCGTTCGCTCTAGTCGCAAAGTTTTATTAATAATTACAATGTATTTATAACGTTTTGAATAATTTTTCATCGATCTAATATGCCAAAACTATAAAAAGCTTTGAAACGGTAGTGAGTTTATATTTAACCCAGTATCCCGAAACTGGAAGGTACTTTGAATGCCATGCCTAACGGAGTGATGAACGAAATACCTAGGTTCACCTACTTTGGTGGCTCAGGACGCAAAGGTTTAAGTATAGTTTATATCAGCCGTACACACTTTAGAGCTGTTAAATTAGTGACTACTTAATTTGCATCGATTACCAAGGTTATATAGATCTGCTAAAATTAAAGTCACTAGTTTAGAAACCTGAACCAGCACTAGGAGCAACGACAATTCTGTGTTGTTGAATAATACAGATAACTTAGAAAAGGTAAATTGAAAGTTCTTTATAGAAGCAAGAAGGATTCGTCTCCATGGAGAGGTTCAATAATTAACAGATATATTTTCGCATGCAGATAAGCCTTTTCTATTAGTTATCTGCATTAGTTGCCCAGAACAGATCAGAAGAGGTTGGCACATCAATACTAAATCCTCTCTTCTTAATGTAGCTTGCTACGTTACTTACCTTCTAATTGCAGGAAGACGATTCTAAACTTAATGCAGAGTCATGACAAACAAGTTCCATGCTACCTAATTTCAGTTGAAAGGCTAGCTTACGCTTTGCAGCATGAAACCAAGCGGCTGCACACAATGCATATATACATATATATTTGCACCAGTGAAGTTTGGTGGGCATCGATCTCTTTGTTAATGAAAACAGAGACATTTTCAGGCATAAATTTTCTAGTGAGACGGAACCCTACAAATGCGAAAAGGATGAAACATAAGAAAAGGACTGGTGAGTAAAAGATAAACCATAAGTAGTCAAAGACCACTCGAAAACCAACCGTTCCCTCTATGATGCATCAGAGTTTACTCCAACATAGAGCGACTTATCAAATCCACTTGTCTATTACATGCTCCAATAAAAAACAAATCAAGAACCAGATGGATAAAAAAGGATAAGCCAATCTAAGAGAATGGGGGTTAAAAAAGGGGAGGGAGGGACGTTCTGGGAAGGAGGGAGAGAGGGAGGGAGAGAGGGAGGGAGGGAAGGAGGGAGGGCGATTGCCACTACCAATAAACTGCTCCAGGAAACATGCCACTGCTTATTGGTTTTGAGCAAAGCAATGAGCAGTTGCTAATACCCACTTGGCTACTCATCCATCCATGTATCTTGAGAGAAACCACTCTTTGAGAAAACAAGAGAATCTGATAAGGGGATGGACTATTTTTGGGGCAGGATGTCTCTCATATTGTACGGATAAAGTTCACACGATCAATACTTGACATTCATCTCATTTAACATTTTGTTGGGAGTACATATACAGTAGTTACGCATGGGGTGAACCTAAAATATCTATTAAAGATTTACATTTCACACAAAAGGAATTGAACAAGTGGTACAGTAGATTCCAAAAGGAAATCCATCAGGATGCCCTCATAGCACAGTTTGGCTGGAGAGAGAGAGAGAGAGAGAGAGAGAGAGAGAGAGAAAGATCAGACAGAGAGAGATCAGAGAGAGAGAGAGAGATCAGAGAGATCAGAGAGAGAGAGAGAGAGAGAGAGAGATCAGAGATTTCAGAGAGAGAGAGAGATCAGAGAGATCAGAGAGAGAGAGAGAGAGAGAGATCAGAGATTTCAGAGAGAGAGAGAGATCAGAGAGAGAAAGATCAGAGAGATCAGAGAGATCAGAGAGATCAGAGAGAGAAAGATCAGAGAGAGAGAGAGAGAGATTCAGAGAGAGATAGAGAGAGAGAGAGAGAGAGAGAGAGAGAGAGAGAGAGAGAGATTCAGAGAGAGATTCAGAGAGAGATAAGAGAGAGAGAGAGAGAGAGAGAGAGAGAGAGAGAGAGAGAGAGAGAGAGAGAGAGAGAGAGAGAGAGAGAGAGAGAGAGAGAGAGAGAGAGAGAGAGAGAGAGAGAGAGAGAGAGAGAGAGAGAGAGAGAGAGAGAGAGAGAGAGAGAGAGAGAGAGAGAGAGAGAGAGAGAGATTGCTATGTATTACCAAAACCCAGTCGAGAATACATGCCACTGCTCATTGTCCGAGCAATGCAATCAGCAGTTCGTGCAGATATATACACACCTGCTGGCTACTCATCCATCCATGCATCTTGCCATTGCTAGAGATTTCTGCTCAAGATTATGGCTACAATCAACATGGGATTTTGAAAACAGTAATACTAGACACACCTAGCGGACGCACCTATCCGATGTACATGTTAATCTAAACCCATAAAATTAAATATAACAAATATTTTTTTTATAAAATCCTATTTTCTTGAGGATAAACCCTAGGTATCAATGGTTTAGATTAACAAGTGTGTGGAATAGGTGCGTGGGCTAAGTGCAACTAGCATTATTCTTCTGAAAGAGTGTGGAGCACTTCCGAAATTAAAGGTGGTTGAACAAAGATTAATTAGCTTATGTTTCTTCCATCACTTTATGTAGCTGAATGATACAGGGGTACAACTATAACAGTTTCTTCTGGAGTGCCTTATGCAAGCACATTCCTTTTACTTTGAACAAACAATTTACTTGAACAAAGATTTAGCTTTCTTTTCCCCATGCATAGAGCTGTATTTTCACTTTGAATCAATCCATGCCACTCTCCACATGAAGTTTAGGCACAAAAAAGGGCTCGGCATCAACAACTAAACCAAAGGTATCGCAAGCAACCCCAACTGTTAATCCTGATTCTTAATTCCATGGTGGGTTTATGTACAATTATTGTGGTGAGACAAAGTTTCCAAGTCTAGCTGCATTGACGACGAGAGGAGGGCAGTCATTGTCGGGGAAGAAGGGGTAGCACTTTAAATTCATGTCCAACAATGTAAAAGTTTTTTGAGAGGGAAAGAAATTAGGAGAATAATTACTTCTCTTTGAGATATTATTTACATCTGGTGCAATTTGCAACCACTAATTTGAACGTAGGAATATCATGTTTTACAGATACCTCCAAATCTCTTTCACTAATTTTATTGTCGGTCTTTACAGTCTGACGTGGACGTCTTATGTGGCATCCACGTCAGCTGCCCATTAACAAGGAGGAGAGAGAGAGAGAGAGAGAGAGAGAGGCGGGCGGGAGAGGGAGAGGCCGGGCGGGAGAGGAGAGGCGGGAGCAGGAGAGGAGAGAGGCCGGAGCGGGAGAGGAGAGAGGCCAGAGCGGGAGGGAGAGGGAGAGGTCGCCGGCGGGAGGGAGAGGAGGAGGCCGCCCCGGCGGGAGGGAGAGGGAAGGAGGCGCCTCGGCGGGCGGCCTCGGCCTCCCTTCCCACGCCAGGGAGGCCGCCGAGCGGGAGTGAGAGGGAGGGGGGCGCCACGGCGGGCGGCCTCGGCCTCCCTCACGTGCCGCTGATGGGCGGAGGCGGCCTCGGCCTCCCTCACGCCTTGTGGCCGGGCAGAGGCCGCTGATTGGGAGGGAGAGGAAGGGGGGCGCCACGGCAGGCGGCCGGCCCCTCTCCCTCCGCTCAGCGGCCTCCCTCGCGCCGCCCCTTCCTCTCCCTCCGCTCGGCGGCCTCCCTCATGGCGCTTCCCCTTCTTCCTCTCCCTCCGCCGGCGGCCTCCTCCTCTCCATCTCCCGCTCCGTCCTCTCTCCCTCTCCCGCCCGTCCTCTCTCCCTCTCCCGCTCCGTCCTCCTCTCTCCTCTCCCGCTCCGTCCTCTCCCTCTCCCGCTCCGTCCTCTCCCTCTCCCACTCCGGCTTCTCTCTCTCCCGCTCCGGCCTCTCTCCCGCCTCCGCTCCGGCCTCTCTCCCTCTCCTGCTCCGCCCTCTCTCCTCTCCCGCTCCGCCTCTCTCCTCTCCAGCTCCGCCTCTCTCCTCTCTCCCTCTTTGCCAAGTAGGCAGCTGACGTGGATGCCACATAAGACATCCACGTCAGACTGTAAAACTTTCAGTAAAATCTTTGAGAATGGTTTGAATTTTGAAAAGAGCGTACGTACGTAGGGGATATTTTTTAACACATGCAATATGGTTATTTTAAAAGGATTTAAAATAAATAAAATTTTCATCTAGTAATATTATAAAAATACACAAAAAATTGATCAGGAATTAGCTGGCCTAATTAAGGTAGCGTTAGGGAACGCTCCGTGAAGCCGCTTTTTGGATTGAAAAGGTATGTATAACAATGATATAAATGTGGAGTAATATGCAAATTTCCACTTTTCTTCTGTTTCTCCCGCATACGCCTGTCTGTGCTCTTTAATTAATTTGTGTATTCTTGTTTATGCATCTGACTGTCCATTAATTTGCTTCTTCTATATATGTCCAATAATTTTTATTTTTTATTTTTCTTACTCTCTGTTGAGGGCTTGTCATCTGAGAAGTAGACAGAAGCAATAATGAGTGGATCTTGTTTACCCAGATGTTTCTTCTTACAAAAAATCAAACACATTCTATTCAGTTTAACTCAGAGTCGAAAATCACGCAAAACTCATTTTCTCAAATTAAATGCAGAGTCTTAGTTAAACGCCAGAATTTTTTGGCACATAAAATAGGGGACTTTTTTCCCAAGTAAATGTATCGGAAAGTATCTTGGGGATCTTTCAAACCCCATTCTGAGATGATACACCGAGACTCCTAGAATATAGGAAACTATTCTATAAAACCCGACTGATAGTTCCTCACTATCTCACTCTCAGTCCCTCACTCTCCTCGCACCCAGAAATTGAGAGAGATATTCTTTACAGAAAAGAAACGCCATGAAGATAGTGATCAAGATCAAGAGCGCCCCTGACTTCAGCAAGCTGTTTGAACTCCGAGATGTGGCTTGCATGATCGCGGAGGAAGAGGAGCGGCAAGAATTGGCATTGTCCGGCCAAAAAAGGGCTGCTCAGCGATGTTCTTGTCGCCGTACTCCTTTCAAGAAGTTGCGCTGCTCCTCCGACATTGGGGCAGAAGAGAAGCTTCACGGTTGGGCGGAATCAATGACGCGTATGAGCGGGATCACATCGTTTCCTCTCGCCTCGGGTCAGAAACAATTGACGAAGACGGATGTGAGAGCCCAGAGCAATCGGTTCCTATTCCCCTTATCAATGCGAGAAGCCCTTTCACGAGAGATGCGAGAATGGGAGAAGAGAAAGACCCACGACGAAGACGGACTCACCGTCTGCGTGTTGGACAGATTGGGTCGCAAGCATCGAATTCAGCTCGCCAATTGGGAGAAGAACCATTGGCTTGTTCTCAAAGGCAAAAACTATCGGAAATTTGTGGAAGCGAACGAGTTGGAGAAGACACTCCAAGAAAAGCACCGGCGACAGCTCGAACTCACCGTCGGTATCTGGGTCTTCCGCAACAAAGAGGACGACTGCCTCTGCTTCGCGCTCGTCGAGTCTGAATGACCGTTGTATTTAATTTGTTCTATTGACCATTGTACAGTTCTTTTGGATTAATTAATACAAATACTTTTCCATTAACTCTCAGACAAGACGACTTCTATATCTGCGAGTTTCTTGATCAATCTTCCTCAATTTATTGATTGTTCCATGTAATCATTCTGCGACTTCGTCAATTTACTGTTTTTTTTTTCTATGAACCATTGTACAGTCACTTTTTATTAGATAATACAAAACCTCTTCCATCGATTCCGGAAGAACACGACTCCTATTCTTGCAAGTTTCTTGGGTTCTTTTTGGCGATCATAAGAAGACATACGACCCCTGCAAAATTATAGTGTCCATGTGCTGAGCTGAACACTGATACGTTGTACATTCATTAATTCATTCGGGTTTTGTAAAGAAAAAGGATAACAGTCGATCAACAACAATAGAAACGATAATGGCCATCGAGTAGCCCCATGATCGATACAATACGAAGTCTGATCTTGCATAAACTGAATATTTACAAGAACATCAATGTAATCTTAATTGAAGCAGCAGAACTTGCGAGACGATCATGCATATGGAGCAATATGGGCGGTATTAGCTACAGACATCCAAAACTGGCGGTCTTCTTCGTCGTCGATATCAGTCCAATCAAAATCTTCGAAATCCACCTCTTCCAGCACACTTTGGCAGATGATCATCATGTCATCGTCCTCATTGTTGTAGCGATGGAAGGAGAGCGTCTCCGTGATAGCCATCACTCTCGCTTTGGGATATTTGGTGAGTATCATCGTCGACCTCCGCTTCTTTTGACGATCTGCAGCCCCATGATTTAGAGTTTGACGCTTTGGCCGGCGCTTAATGTGCCTGCAGCATTTCTTGATGCCAAGGGACATGAAGCTGTGAGTCTTCTTGCTGGTGGTAATGCTGCGGGTCATCACGCCACGGCTCATGCTGCGGGTCTTCATCGTCGCCAAAGAAATGTTGAGTAATCTCTCTCCCTTCAATTCGTCGAGCAGTACCCCAGATTTCAGTCACTATTGCTCTAATATTACTGAAATCTATAGCGCTTTATATACGGTCAGAGCGAGTGCTGTCAGAGTTCCAATGGGACTAGTGCCCGAAAAAAAACGCGTTTTTCTTGATATATTCAGTTTGAAGACCTACTCTCCAAGAAATTAACAGACAACCTGTCACTTCATTTCTTCAGTATTAAGTTAATGGGTTTTGGGTTCGTATCACGAGGACGGGCTGTTTGGTTTCCAAAACAAGTCTTCCGACAATATATATTTCTTATTAATTTATGCCAGTAAATAATAATTATATTGTGGATTGATTTTTTCTTCATTATTTTCTTCGTACAATTAGTTAATTTAGTTAAGATAACATCGATCATGTATTGTCCTTGCAAGAGGAAAATAAATAAAAAATAAAATAAATTTCTATAATAATTTTGAAAAATATTAATGAATGTTGAGAATCTTGAGATAACTATAAAGGAATATAGTTAAATGGAAATCTTATAACACAAGTATGCTACAAAATTCGTACACTAATTGCATGCAGTGGAGGTATTATAGGTGTTATATCAAATTAAGCTTCTGACGTTCTTTGGTTTGCTCTTCTTTAAAATTTCATCTTAGCCTTCTCATGTAATGTAATCGGGATTTCACCTCCTAATTTTTTTTCTATAAAAAGCACGAGTTTGCTGGTGTTGATTTCAATTCTGGCTTCAAATTAATATAAGCATTTGTGCAACTTTTGTCTTTGTCCTCTGATCTTTCTCTTGAACTTCTTTTTTAAGCTGAGAATGAAGGCTTTTTGTAGAAGTTAATGCTCGATCGAAAGAAAATTATAGAGATCCTAAGTTCTCCCACACGGTTCATAGAAGTTAAATAATAAGACTCAGGAGATTCCCTGCTCCTATTGCATGGCACCTTTCACTCGTCCATGCCACCCGCCTTTCCAGACACAAGACGACCCTTCTCCTCATCTCATCATCCCACAACTTCTTTCCTCCTAGCAATATTTCAGGCTTGAAGATCATCATAAGTATTCTTCACTTCTATAACACAAGCCTTCAACAAATTCTGGAACAGCAAGGATGGAGATGCCACAAGGTGCTTTGGGAGCCTACTCAGCTTCACCACATTTGATAGAAAAGTTGGCAACCGAGTTTATGAGTCAATATCTAGATCTTAATCTTATCAAACTGCCTAGGTAATTGCAACTTTTTCCCAAAAACCTGATCAAGGATGAGTCATAAAAGACCGTCCGCGGAGAGGTATTCGGCCCAACAGAAAATTTTCCAACCGTGCCAGAGTACACATTTCTAGCAGTGTTATATGTGCTTTACTTGAGCTTCCACATTCTTTATTAGGTTAGCAATAGCTAAGACCAAGACTCTTCCCTACTGGTTATGCATCCCAGGTTGCACAAACCTGGTGCATATATTGCACATCCGCACATCAATCTGGCGCCATATATATAAATATGTATCAAATAGATAGTTTACCATAATGACAATTAATTAATGCTGAAAAATCCCCAAACTGTGAAGTATGAAGCACTCTTATCCGTGCATGAGTTCGCTCGTTCAACAAAGCAGACCAGAGCAACGATGACCTTCGTCTCCAACCGGAAGCTCTTCGTCAAAACATCAGAAGAAATCAGAGGATTCTACCCAAAAAGGGTGTTAACAACGGTATAAGCCCAGGATTTTGAGTGTTAAAAGCAGCTATCACAGCCACATTGGAGCCGTTCTCCACATTCATCTGGAAGTGAAAGAGACAGACAAGGAAGACAAACACATCCGCTTTGTGAAGCAGTACTTTACTCATCAAACAAATATCAGAAAGAGTAGTAATTTGCGCATAGGAGCTGTGTCGTGCATAGCTCCTCTCACACAATCAAAAAACATATTTCATGGAATCCAAGAAATATGTTATTTTTATCTTGTGTGAGAGGAGCTATCACACTTCACCTAACTCATCAGAAAAGGATGTGACAAACCCTGCAAAAACAGATCACTTAACAACCGCCCAAAACTCCAAGGCTCGTGGGTGTGTGGGCAGGGTTTTGCATATACAATTCTGAACTAAAATTGTATTGGTAATGCACTCTTCAAGTCGGTGCCAATTCCTTAGGAGAAGAATTTCTTTCAGTAGTGGAAAAAAACCCAATACAGCTTTGTTTCCACTTCACGAGGGGTTGTTTCTAAATAACCACCAGTAAAGATCCAGCTGAAAAAAAAAACCTTGGAGGATTCAACCGCCAGTAAGGTTAACTTACCGGCAATTAATTTTAATGGCCAGTTCGGGTCTCGCTCACCAGACATTTTGAACCGCTGACGAGCCCCTAAATTTCGGCCTAACCCCCATTCCCTTCCCTTCCATTTTCTCGTGTGACCTCCATCTCTCTAGCCTTCCCATTTCTCGTTCGCTAGCGCTTCCCGTTCTTCATGACGACCCGATTTCCGGCGACGAGGGAATGCGGCAGCCGTTTCCGACGAGGGGACGTGACAACGCCACTTTGGTGGACCAACTTCCAAAACTGACCCTTCGACCAGAATTTTGGGTTAGGGTTTTGATTTTTCTATTTATTCAGGTGTTATTTCTTGTATTTGTATCTTGCTATTTATCTACTTTCTTCCATTATAAGTTTTTTTTTCCATTTTCCGTTTCTCAAACTCTTTTTGGTCATGGTTGCTGCCTAGAACTGTTTTTTTCTTCTTTTACAATGTCCTATTGTCAAGACCTTCGAGACCTTATTTTTTCTTGTACTTTTGATCACTTGGCGGTTTGCACCATGCCGTCCGAGGTATGTGTTAATATAGAGTACTGCTTCGAAATTTTAGAGCTCCTTCAGCTTCTGTTTCTAATAACATGGAGTTAATTTTGTAGGATATTATTGATTGTGTTCAGGTGGGAGAGTGTCGCTGGATCATATATATCATGAGCCACATGAGATTTATAAGCACTTGTGCAACTTTCTCTTTGTCCTCTGATATCTTTCGCGCGCTTCAACCTACAGAAATAGATATATATATATATATATATATATATATACACACATACATACATAAAATATCCATTTCAAATGTTGTATTTGGTTCCAAGCTGCCCCCGATCCTCGCTGATATCTTGACCAAGGCATTCCAAGTGTATAAGAAGAAGGCAGTGAGCTACCTCCAGTCATGATTTAAACTTAATCACCTGCGTGCACCTGCAGTCCTACTTCTGTTATGTGTTATGTACATTAATTCATGTGGCTGTATTCTATCAAGGTTGCAGGAGTATTGTTCTTTGCTCATTAATTCTTTGTTCTGATATTGAATTTTTTGGGACACAGAATGTGATGATTTAGTCATCTTTCAATTATCTCTTCGTTAATATTGTTTAAAAAATTGAAAACCCGGATTCAGATGTAACCAGGGTTCATAGAGGCTTATAATGTTATGCAGATTTGCAATCCAAATCCCATACTGCACGTCAACATAGTTCTTCCACCTCTACTAAATATGGTTGCCTATTAATTGGTATTGTGTCTATATTAATCTAGTTGACCTGAATGTGGAAATTACAGGGCACTTGGAATGTGGTGCCTCTTGTATATGCTCAGAACGCTAACATTTATAATAGATTCTAAATTATCATCATTAAGGCAGAAAAGTGACTTTTTTCTTAAGGAATTAATATTGGCTCTGCTCCGAAATGGAAGTTTGTTGATTGGTTCAGACCAGTTTCCACATAAGATAGAACAAAATTAAATTTTGTGCTTAACATACATTAATACGTTAGAAACCTTATATATATAGTATTATTGCAATGAAGACGTGTCAAAAACAGAGGAGAATTCTAAAAAATGTTTAAAAACGCCCTATCATCTTACAAAGCACTGTCATAACCAAGATGATAAAATTATGTTCTGGGAACAACCACTTACCTATTCTAAAGCGACTAGGGATGTAAACGATAATAAACGGTACAGGTAAGGGTTTTCTGTTTATCGTTTACCGTTTAGGGTCCCTTACCCGTTTACCGTTCATATACCGTTTAGTTCCGACTATTCCGTTTCCATTTATTACCCCTTTTTCCGATGTGTAATCAGGTAAAACGGGTAATAAACGGGTAAGCTTTTGAGTTTCAATTTGTACATAGTAACATAGTTAATACGTTATTTACATTTTTTATTAAATTTTACTTTTGTATGTTGATTATTGTCGTTTATAATAAATATTTAATAAAATTGATAAATACTTGATACATGTGTATATTTTTTACTATTATATATATCTTTGTATAATTATTTAATTATGAAATATAATGTATTTATTTTAATTATTTAATTATGAATTATAATGTATTTATTTTTGTATAACGATTGTTTTATTTATATAAAGATTTGACATCTTTATAAAATTTTATATTTGCAAGAAAAAAGTGAAATATTTGTTAATCTTAGATTAAAAGGTACTATCCTAATTATGAATTATGATATATGATCTATAAGATCATGACTCAATAATTACAAAAAATATGAAAAAATTAAAAATTATATCCAAACTTTTCTACTCTAATAATTTTTATCATAAGTGATAAAAAAACTTATTGGAAAGATAATAAGGTTATACATATGAAAAATAAAATTTTTTATTAAATCTAAATGAATATATAAATTTACCATATTACCCTTACTTAAACGGTAAACGGGTAAAACGGGTTCAAAAGAGCTATTTCCGTTTCCGTTCCATTTATTAAACGGTAAAACAGTAGAACAGTAGAACAGTAAATGGATAATATTATTTTATTCCTTAAAATAGTAAAACTGTAATCAGAAAAATGTTAGAGCGGGTAATGGACTCCCGTTTACTGACCCAAGCTGAAGCGATCTGGGAACACGTAAATACGTTCCCTAGCTCGCACAATTTAGTTTACCATGTCAAAAGAGATTCCTTGTTTTGATTTTTTATTTTGTGATTCTAAATATCCATGGTTCTTATTCACACGTACGTACCTGCAATACCTTTGGACACAGTCCGCATTTTAATATATATGCGCGTTTTCCAGAAACTTGAGTTTGGATCGGCCGGCTTAGAAACAATACCATTTCATATACCGGGAACATAAAACATTAAAAAAGACTAGACCCAGAGCATTGCTTATATAGTTCTTTATTCAAGCGGCCTGCTTGTTTAAATGGGCTAAACTGCAGCAGTCACTATTAACTATAATATGAAATACTTTTTGTATGAGTCTGCAGGTTCAGTTGATCATTAATATTATAATAATTCTGACTCAGTAAAATCCATCCAAATTAATTATTAAACGACCAATTCAATCATCAAAACTTAATAAAATGTAATACGAATCAGTCATCTTAATCTCTTATCCATCGATATATAAAGGGGCAACCTCTCCTTTCTTCCCTCAATCACTGCTCTCTCATTATCTTCTTTCTCTGCATATTTAGAGAGATTAGTACTGCAGAAAATGGCCAAAAAAGTTCTTCTTGCTGTCCTCCTCAGCTTAGCTGCAGCTTCTCTCGCTTTTGCATCCGATCCAAGTCCTCTTCAGGACCTCTGCGTGGCAGACCTTAAAAGCACAGGTATTTAACTCCTCATTTCTTCTCCGCACTTTAAATACATTGGCGCGTTTCAAACTCTGGAATGACTACAATTAATTATTGAATGATCGTTTGTTTTGCAGTTCGAGTAAATGGGTTTGTGTGCAAGGACCCCAAACTCGCCGTGGCGAACGATTTCTTCTTTACGGGGCTGGACAAGGTCAGAACCCCAACAAATGCTGTTGGTTCAAACGTGACAGCAGTGAACGTGAACCAGATCCCCGGCCTCAACACTCTGGGCATCTCCGTGGTGAGGATTGACTACGCCCCATATGGCCAAAACCCTCCACACACGCACCCACGAGCCACAGAGATTTTGACGGTCTTGGAGGGCTCCCTGTTCGTTGGTTTTGTCACTTCCAATCCTGAGAATCGCCTCATAAGCAAGGTGCTTCAGAAGGGTGATGTGTTTGTCTTCCCCATCGGACTCATCCACTTCCAATTCAATGTGGGGAACACCAACGCTGTTGCCATTGCAGCTTTGAGCAGCCAGAATCCTGGGGTGGTCACCATTGCCAATTCTGTTTTTGGGTCGAAGCCGAAGATTTCAGGCGATATTCTTGCCAGGGCTTTCCAAGTGGAGAAGACGATCACTGATCGGATTCAGTCCAAGTTCTAAAAGGGAGGCGCTGTTGCTGAAATTATTTTTTTAGTATTCATTAAAGCATTCAGCTAATTAGTAAATCATATATGCCATTGATGTAGCCTACCAAAAATAAGTCTTTCATTAGAGGTTCCATGAATTTTTCACTTTGTTAATTCTACTGTCTTGAAATCAATCATTTGTGTTATTGCTTTCTTCGGCTGTTGTAATAAGAATCTGTATTATCTTACCTCATTATCTTTTTTAACAATTAAAAGCGAGTGAATGACATATATACCATTTTATTTTTACACTAAAACTGGTGTGGGTACATATTTTAAGGTACAATTTAAAATATAAAATTATTTCAAATTTTATGTGCACTTTCAAAGTAAATTAAAATATAATAATTTTAAATTATGACACACTAAAACTTTACAGTTCTCATTTAAAAAAAATAACATACCAATTGTTATGTTATTAATTAAAATATACTTGCTACTTTTTTTTTCTATATCAATATATTAAAATTTTACTTAATGTAGTTATTCTTAGAAATTTTTTCATTTTTTATATTCAAGTAATTTTACTAAATTTTTAATTGATAATATTTTTATTTTTGTATTTCTATTAGTGTTTTGAAAACCGAACCGACCCGGCTAGTTCGACCGGGTTCAACTGGATTCGGAGTTTCTTGCGGTTCGGTTTGTCTTAAAACCGATAAGAGATTCAAAATCGGATGACCCGGCCGGTTTTTTTGGTTCGACCGCTGAACCGTTGAACCGACGAAACCGGTTGAACCATTTAAATTAAATCCCTTGCCATGAACCAAATAGGCAAAGCTAGGTGGTGAAACAGAGTACGCTCTCTCCTCTCGCTCTCTCCTCTCTCGCCGGCTCTCTCCTCTCTCGCCGGCTCTCTCCTCTCTCGCCGGCTCTCTCCTCTCTCGCCGGCTCTCTCCTCTCTCCACGGCTCTCTCCTCTCTCCACGGCTCTCTCCTCTCTCCACGGCGCTCTCCTCTCTCGCCGGCTCTCTCCTCTCTCCACGGCTCTCTCCTCTCTCCACGGCTCTCTCCTCTCTCCACGGCTCTCTCCTCTCTCCACGGCTCTCTCCTCTCTCCACGGCTCTCTCCTCTCTCCACGGCTCTCTCCTCTCTCCACGGCTCTCTCCTCTCTCCACGGCTCTCTCCTCTCTCGACTCCATTCAGCTATGGTATAGTTATTTGGAATCGAAGCTATTATTTTATATCAAGGTGGGTGACGGTGCCTTCTTTCTGGATATCAGCTCCAACAGGCCTTACACATAATTCTGAAATACTTTGAAAGGTGAAAATTCTTATTCTTCAAGTTTCTAACTGTAATTCGTTCAAGCTTTGTGATGTTGCTTAACATCTCGGATGGGTGAATTGAGTAATTTTTCTTTCTTGTTTGCTTGTGTGAAAGGTGCTCAGCTTAAACTGGTCTATATGTTGTATTTGGCCTTTTTAAAATATCATCGAATTGCCTTTTGAAAGTTCTTTTTCAAGGAGTCCATATTCATTTATAATCTGCCAAGAAAAATAAACTGAGATAAGACATTAAAATGATGTCAATCACATGTAGCCTCTTTGTAGAGTATTAAAGGCTATGGACTTAATTTCTCTTAAGTGGAGACTTCATAGTGATTTTCTTGTAATAATTCTTTATTTGTGGTTCACTTTTCACTTGAAACTCTTAAAGCGCGTGCTTAGAATTTGGACTTATTTATAGACGTGGTGTTTTATTTCAGACCCTACATAGACATGTTCTCATATAATGGAAATAGAAGTCTTCCCTTATGAAATGGAACCAGTATCTTCATGCATGTGATAACCCTATTATGCACATTGATAGTGTATTATATCTTGCCAATTATGTGAAGAAGTTTGTTATGCAAAATTGCAATTTATAATTTTTCATTTAGGTTGCTCAAAAATGAGTTAGAAGATGATATTTAGTGTATTTCAGTAATATGATGGACCTAAACAAATTTTCTTGAGTTTTTTCTTTCTATATTTTATTTTCAGGAGTTAATTACATTTGATTTTAAATATTATATATATTTTTTATAATTTTTGTATTTTTAATAGTTATTGTATTTTTAAACATATTTTGTGAATATAGTTAATAGGAGTTGTTATGAATATTTTTTATGACATACAACTCATACTTGGTTCAACCACCGGTTCAACCTGAATGAACTGGTCCAACCTGAATCAATTGTTCCACCTGTTCCGGTTTGGTTTTTAAAATATTAATTTCTATCATTAATGTTTTGAGAACCAAACTTATCGGGTAAATAATTAGTTGGTTTGGTCAAAATCCGGGTATCTCGAGGTGTGTATACGGGGGGCTTTTAGCAGCCTAGTTGGCCGTCCACATAAGATTTAGGGTTTAAAGTTACCCATTATAGATCTGGCATTACCTGTTATGAGGACGCCTTCACAGTAAAATCTTGCGCTTATACCCCTCCTCTTTCACTCCTCCTCCCCGGAAATTCTCTCCTGCCTCCGTTTGTCTTGCGACTCTCCCTCTCTCGCACGGGTCCTCTCCTCCCTCCCTCTCTCCATGTTCTCTCCATAATATTCACTTCTTCCCCTACTGCAACTTGATTTCCTTGTGGTTTTATTTCCTCATCGCTTTACAACCTCTTCTGACATACTGAGAATCAAAATTTAGATAGCAAACTGCAACAGCAAGACAGAACAACGGCAAGGAGCAACTTACCAGAGGAGATGACGATAGGTCATGGACAATTGGATAGATGACGAAGGTTCCAACTTGATGATGATTGCTCGACAGAGTATATGATTGTACACCACCAAAAGCAGAGCGAGTTGGAAGTGCATAGCACATCCAAGGCCATTGATTAAAGTGCGGAATTTTGAAACTACGATCGGGTTCGTATTTCTAACCATTTTTATGCCCTTGCATCCTCTAAAAATATTGTTTCTATTTGTTCAACCCATGTACTTGTTGAATCAATTTTTTTTAAGATAATGGAAGACTTTCTTTTTTAATTTAATGGAGTTCGGGTCCGTATTCTTAAACCCTCTTCTCCCTCCCTCTCATATGATTTTGAACTGAATCTCCCATTTTTCTAACTTATTTCTCTGCCCCTTCTCTGATTTTCTTTTGTCTGCGCTACCTATGTTCTCTTACTTTCCTCTGTTTGCGACTGGTAGGCTACCCTCCCTCTTTTTTTCTTACCTCTACCTTTTCCTCCTGTTTCTTACTGAACCTGATCTTCGGGTCTACGTCGATGGTTCATTCTGAAGACGACGTAGCAAACCCGGGTCAGAAAATGGTCTTTTTCTTGTTTTGGCAATCTGGGTTCACCAATACATGCTTTATTTTCTTTTCTTCCCTCCTTTTTTCCTTGATTGTTTTATAAATCACGATTTTTCTTTTGGTTATAGCGTGTAAGTTTAAAGTGTTATTACATGGCAAATGATTGCTAAAATTAATCTGAAAAATATGTCTTTGTGATTGAGGAGATTTGCACCCTTGATTTATATAGTTGGCGTTTCAGCACCAGCAATTTAAAACAAAAATATAATGGCTGTTCCAGTTTGTGGAAGAGACTTACGAGCAGGAAAGACAATTTAATCTTTACATCTGGTCTGGTCTCCGCTCTATGTCTTCGCTAAGCTTTAACCTACCCCATGACAGAAACGACCTCTCACTTGTTGTATTCTAGTCTTTGTTGTCCTTTTATATCCATTAGATTGGAACACTGTATTAGTAATTGAATGCAGCTATAATTGGAAGATCATACAGCTTGGTTTGCATTGCAGCCCAAGAACCAAGTGTAACTGAATGCTGGCCTTTCTATCAAAATCAACGGCTAGTAAATGATAAGCTTGGTGATATGATTCTTCCTTTATTCAATAAATGTCCTTAACTTTTTTTTTTCAGTTAGTTTGAAAAAGTATTTTTTTGTTGAAATGATATGCTACCGAGATATTTGATGTTGGTTGAGTTTTATTTTATTAGGATCATTATATGCACGTGGAACTATGTATGATAAGTATGGGATGAATATTTAAAATGCTGAAACTTGGAACAAGATTTGCAAGATTTTTCCTCTATTACATGGTTTAGTCTTCATAATAGTGAATGCTCGATTAATAAAAGCTGGTGCGGAATATCAATAGTTGTCTGCCATCTGCCGGGGTCAGAAATATGTAAATTGTATGTAACTCCAGGATTTTGAGAATTCCTCTGAAGCATGTTAATAGCTGTAAGGTGTGCCTTCCATGATGTGGAAAGCAAATATTGTGTCCAAAAGTACCTTTGTTTTAAAACTCTGGTGCCGGCTCTTATGGTCTCAATTTTCCTTGTTATGTTTCAATGCAGGTACTGATGCTCGTGAAGTGGTCAAAGAGTCAAACATATTTAGTTGGTTCAAACTTTCTTAATATTATATCTTAAATATTTTCTGCCCAACGTATACCCTGCCAAATCAAAGTGTGATTCTCTTCCTAGTTGGCTGAATGGCCCTTTGGATTGCATCTCATAGATATCAAAACTCCTTCTCAATGCTTCCTCTGGGTAAGTTAATATCTTCTTTAGCTTTGCCCACCCACTTAGATGCACACATGGATGATGGAGAAGTTAATCCAAATGAGCATGGTCTGTTAGAAGCACGGAAAATGTCGATGCTCCGCCTTTTCCTCATAAAGGGTTGTGTTGGCCCAACAAAAGAAATTATCAAAATGCTTGATCACTCCACAGTCCCATCCTGGTTCTATCTTTCTTTCCCTTTTTCATTTCGTTCCTCTATAGCTGATCTCCTCATTGCTTCTTTTGTTGAAATCAAGTCCCCACTACCTGCGGCTGGGATTTTCTCCTTAATGCTGAAAGATAGAATCATACCCTCTCTCAACTCATGTAAAATTCTATTGGAAGCCCTAGTATGTTCTCAAAAGTATAGAGAAACACTCCAACTTGTTTCTGAGATTGTTTCTTGTGGAGGGATTCAGATAGATACATTTGTGTACAATAAAGCAATCCAGTCAGCCGTGAAATTGGGTGACCCTGACAGAGCTTTACGTTTCAAGAGTGAAATGGAACGACATGGATGGAAACCTGACCTGTTTAGTTATAATGTGCTTATCTCGGGATTGGGCAAAAAGCGACGAACAGAAGAAGCGAAATATTTGTTTGATGAAATGCTTGAACAGGGTACTATGCCCAATCAGATGACATACAATTCAATTATTGATGGTCTCTGTAAAATGGGGAAAGTGGATGAAGCTTTTATATTTAAAAGCAGGATGCAAAAAGATGGCAAGCTCCCTAATATAGTTACCTTCAACACTCTCCTTCGAGGTTTATCTGCATCACAATATACGAACAGAATGAAAGATTTGTTGGTGGAAATGGAGAGCCTGGGGCTGGTTCCTGATGGATATACTTACAGTCTTTTGCTTGATTGGTATTTTAAATGTGGAGATGTGGATGCTGCTATTGCACTATATGAAGAGACATTAAGGAACGGGGTTCAACTTGGAGAGTATGCATGTGGCATTCTATTGAGTGGGTTATGTAAAGGAGGTAAGGTGTTGGAAGCACAGCGTATTCTGAAAAATTTGGAGTCAACTGGGTTAGTTCGAAAAGTGATGACTTTCAATATGATTATTGATGGATATGTTCTCATAGGGGACATGAATGGTGCAATCTCTACATTTATGCGGATGGAAGCTAATGGTGTAAAGCCAGACCTTATTACCTATAATTCAGTTATAAATGGATATTGTAAGATGCAAAAGATGGATGAAGCAAAGGAAGTAGTTAAAGAGATGGAGGAGAAGGGCTTGAGTTTGAGTACCCACACTTTCAATCCACTTATTGATGCATATGTACGAAATCTCCAGTTTGAAAATTGTTCACAGATTTTAAAAGAAATGACCATGAAAGGAATCCAGCCAGATGTAGTGTCTTATGGTTCCATAATGAACGGTCTATGCAAGAATGGGAAGTTTGCTGAGGCAGGATCTCTGCTGAAAGATATGGAAACAAAGGGCATTATACCTAATTTGAGGATCTATAATATGCTTATTGATGGTAAGTGTAAAGTGGGAGAATTAAAAGATGCTGTTAAATTGGTCCAAGAGATAATTGAAAAAGGATTAGATCCAGATTTGGTGACTTATAATACACTCATAAATGGCTTTTGCAGAGAAGGAAAAGTCTCTGAGTCTTTAGAATACATCAAAGCCATGAAAGAGAGAGGACTAAAACCCGATTCCATCACATATAATTCTCTAATCACAGGTTACTGCCATGTTGGAAATACAAAAAGAGCTCATGAGCTGTATAGAGAGATGGATTTGTTGGATATAAAGCCTACTAATATAACTTATACAACTCTAATAAGTGCTTTCACCAAGGAAGGAAGTACATTGGAAGTGGACAATCTACAAAGAGAAATGATAAAGAAGAGTATTGTGTTTGATGTCACTATTTATAATGCTTTAATACATTTTCATGCCATGTTTGGAGATGCACGGAAGGCTTTTGATCTTTGTGAGGAAATGACTGTGATTGGACTAGTGCCAAACGAAATGACCCATAATAGTTTGCTTGCAGCACTCTGTAGAGAAGGAAAATTGCATGAAGCATACCATCTTTTTACCGAAATGAAAGTTAAAGGATTCACTCCAAGTTCGGTAGGTTATGCTGCTCTTGTACATTGCTGTTGCAAGTTAAAGGAGTATGATCGAGGGTATTATCTCTGCATTGAGATGATCGATGAGGGCCACTTTCCGCAAATTGCCACCTGCAATGAACTTCTTATTGGCCTTGGAAATGTAGGAATGCTAGATAAAGCGGGGAGTCTTTCCAGTAAAATTAGGGAAAATGGGGGAGAATGGAGCAAGCGATTTGGATTTATCTTGTGTTAAATAGGTTATTTGTTGGGGGCCCTAGATTACTCCTGTCATATATTAGGGAGAACTAATTCAGCTTAATCTCAGGAATAACTGAAATATGCTGAAGCAACATGGTGATCATCTTTAAGAGAAAAATGAAGAGGCCAGAGAATCATTTCCAGTAGGGCCTCTTCTATTGGAGGGATCTTTGACAAAATGCTGAACCAAATCTTCTCTTGGTAGCATGCAGAAATTGGTTTTAAGCGCCAGCATGCAAATTCTATCTTATGCTATTCCTTGGTGCCCTCCTATCTTTGGAGCTATCAAGCTAAGTTCTAAGTGTAATCTCGTCTTCTGAAGCTGATGCATCTGACTCTCCCATGAGTACGAGTCTCTCCTTTCCCTTTTGGAGCTGGTGCTGAAGCTTGGCTTGCTTTGCTCACTTGACGCGGACGCAGACACTGTCACTGATACCAGTCAGCATGGAGCTCTTTTTGTTCTCAGGAAACTGAAGGTTTGTTACTAATTCCTATGTGTGCCTGCTTAAGCAATAAGAGTTATTTTTAGGCATTTTTTACTGCAATAGTTTTCCCTCATATATGATTAATGATCGTTTTTTTTTATGTTTTGGTTTCAGTCTCTAGGTTGTTGAAGAAAATGTCCAACTAGATTCATTGTGCACAAGGAAGTAATATGCGAGATGGTTCGTCAAAACAAATTCCTTGCTTGAAAGGATTTGGGGTTATTTGGATCTTTAAGTGATTATCTTCATTTTGACATCCTAATTGGATTGCGTGTTTTGTATTTAGGATTCCAAAACACCATCTTTCTGCATCTATGTTACTTGCCGGATCCATTACTGAGGCATTTGTTGATGTGAGTGTTACAGACCTAGATTTCTGGTGCATCCAAGGTTGTGCTCGGCTCCATTATACTCTCTATAAGCTTCATAATTTTACTTGTATTGGTAACACTATATCTGCACTAACGGTGCATGAAATGCTTTAATTGCCCTCGCTGAAGCTGGCATTGTGGCAAGCTGACAGGCAATCCTTGCTCAGACCACCAACTGAAAGTTGATTTATTCCCCAAAAGGTATGATATAAAGCAATGTTCTTGTTCTTATCTTTCCTTCCTTTATCTAAATATACGTCTTTTTGGTAATTCTGCATATTTGGTAGTGTAGGTTTACATGCCAAAGCATGCCTGATGTCATCTTGATTACGTCACTTTTAGTTTTATCTCTGCTGGATGTGCTTAACTGGAAAATACTGGAGTCCCCTGCTCACCATAAATGAGCCAAAAGGTATGCAATAAATTATGCATGTTGCCTTTTTGTTTTTTTTTTTTTTAAGAGGTTGAGTTTATTTCAGATGGAATGAGAATTCAGTTTACAAACTGCCATTTCCTCTATGGTGGATCTCTCACTTCCAATTGGGGGAGTGTCACTCCTTCTCTAGCTAATGAATAAGCAAGAGACTTTGCTGTCCTGGGGATGTGACTCCACTTACAATTTATGTTGTTGCCTAGGGACCAGATCTCTCTAAAGTATACAATAACCGGGGTGTAGATAGCTTTTTGCACAAGTCGATCATGTTCAAGCAGTTTCTTTCGACTTCTAGGCTTCCATGAAATCTTTCAACGAAAATCTTCAGGCCATGATGCATGGCAGCAGTCTCCACTTCCACTGAATCAGTATTTGGTAAGGGGCCAGCGAAGGAGAGCAGGATTTGACCAATGTGGTCTCTAAATGCGCCCCCGAAGCCAACTGGTCATGGGTGACCTCTGGAGGATCCATCTGCATAGAGCTTTACTACCCCTTGTGGTGGTAGGGTACAAGGGGTGTTTTGGATTTCAGATTGAGGAGTGGGCAACCTAGCTATAGTAGCCCATGAGACTCTCAGGCAAGAGCCGTTCGTGTCTTGTAGCTCGGGAATGACATTTAACCAGTCGAGCATTCTACTGAAAATAATCTCACTAAGCCAATTAGCTTCCATCTCGTTAGATGAGAATGCCCGCATGTTCCTCTCCTCCCACAAGCACCAGGTTATGAAGAGAATGCAAGCTACTACCATTGTCTTTCCTTTCTTGGTTAGCCTTGTGTTATGCCACCATTCAATTATTTCAGGAAGGCTTTTGAAAACTGGGGTTGGGGTGTCAAATTGAAATTTGGACCAAAAGTAAGTCCAGACTTGCTAAGCAAAGTTGCACTGAAGCAGTATATGCTCACAGGATTCTATCTCCCTGTTGCACATAGGGCATAGGTTTGAAGGTAAGGTCATCCCTCTCCTTAGTTGGTTCTCTGTCGTCATTAGCTTCCAGTGGAGCGCGGTCCATAAGAAAATTTTTGCCTTGGAGGGCCTGAGAATTTCCATTCCCAGCGGCCTTGGTGCTCTTCTCTGTGCACTAAATCCTCTATTGCCAGGTATGCTGACTTCACTGTGAACTCCCCACTGGCACTATGCTTCCAGATAATTTGGTCTTCGCTATGTCTGTCAAAGAAGTAGTTAGACACAATTCGGTCGAGCTGACAGAGGTCGGCTGCCTCCTCGTCCCTTAGTTCTCTTCTGAAGTGAGTAATCCAGTCAAAATTTCTTCCATTCCTTGATTGCAAATAGGTAGATATTGTAGCCTCTGGAGTCCTTGCAACTTGAAGGAGTCTTGGGAAGGATGATCTGAGGGGTTCATCATTTAACCAGATATCCGACCAAAAGTTGATTTTATCCCCCTTACCCGGGAGGAATCTGATCATACTTCGAAATAATTCCCAGTTCTTGTGGACCTGTTTCCCAATTAGGGACAGTGAATGTCCCGGGTGCCAGCCTAGCATCCATTCTGATTCTGAAATCCCCAGTTCAGACCTCAGTAGTGACGCCCATAAGGGGGGGGGGGAGTTAGGCTGGGTTAGCCTCCAACACCATTTCAGTAGCAAGGCTTGGTTAAAGGAATTAATTTTCCTTATTCCTAGCCCTCCCAAAGTTTTTGGTAAGCAAACTTCCTCCAATTTCACTTGATGGAATTTAAATTCAGTGCTCGTTCCTCTCCAAAGGAATTGCCTCATCATTTTCTCTATCTCATGTGCCACGCCATTGGGGTATTGAATGAAGGAGAGCATATATGAGGGAATGCCCAGCAAGTAGGATTGAAGGAGGACCAGCCTTCCTACTTTTGAAAGGTGTTTCCCTTTCCACGATGCAAGTCGTTTGTACAGTTTTTCTAGAGTAGGGTCCCAGACTTGTTTGTGAATTTTCCCCTGAATTACAGGCAGTCCTAGGTGAGTGAGGGGGAAGTTACTGGTGCTACACCCTAGTTCCCTTGCAGCTTCATCTAGTAGGCTCTGTGGGGGTGTTTATCCCTATAAGGGATGTCTTTCTCCAGTTGATCTTCTAACCAGTTGTCATTTCCATTAGAGTTAAACCAGCCTTTAATCTCTGTATTTGAGGGAGAGATCCTTCACAAAATACCATAATGTCATCAGCGAATTGCACGATGGGGGGTGCACCATCCCGGAAGGGTGTACTAAGCCAACCAGCACTCACGATTGATGAAACAGGGTAGTCATTCCTTCTCCCACTAAGTTAAAGAGCAGAGGGGATAGGGGGTCGCCTTGTCTAATTCCCCTCGCGCTTGGAAGTATCCAAAAACGCCTCCATTTATAGATATGGAGAATCTGGCTGAGGAGATGCAAGAGTAGATCCAAGTCCTCCATTTGAGACCAAAGCCTATTACCGTCATGACAAGATCCAGGTGTCTCCAGTTGACCCTGTCGAAGGCCTTTTCTAGATCTAACTTTAGGAGGAAGCTTTGCCTTTTGTTTTCAGATAAAATTTACACAGTAAGTGCAAGAACTCAGTGTCTACTTCTATCTCTCACAGCTCTTAAGACTTGACTTGTTTACAGTCAAGATATTAAAGGCGAACATGTAGTTTATTGATGTGAAGGCACTAAATTTGGATGTACCACAGGAGCTCTTTGTTGATAGCTACTCATAAGAGTATAATCAACAGTCATCAGTAAACTCCTTTAAGTTGCTTTACTATGCCTGGATTCTCTGAAACTGAATAAGCGTGTTTAATCTTATCAAAGCTGTGGAGTTTCAACTTGATTTGCAATGAACTAAATATTAAGATTTTTGTCTGTTTCTTTCAATTTCTTTGCTCAAGCAATATGGTTCTTTTCAGGAGCACTTTTTCTTTCCTAAGTTAATCTTCATGTGGTTTAGTTCCTTTTATCAGAGTAAGATGATCAAGATGAGAAAAACCCAAAAGGGATGAGAAACTATTTAAATAAGTTTTATTTGTTTGATCAGTTTCATTTAGTTGTACCCATATATTTTGAACTTATAATTCATCCTGATTCTCTACTCTGTTATGCATTTTTATGTTAAATGACTCATCTACTTACACTCATGCCTGGCCTCATCTTTCACTGTTTATTGGTCCCAGCAGGCAGCTTCAACCGTACCAACATATTAACAAAACTCAGGCAGCAGTAGCACTAGCATGTGGCAGGATGATGGATCTAATCCAGATTGAAGTATCTAGACTCAAAGCGAAAGCTATGCAAAGCGGGTTGAAATAGAATCAATAAAATCTGAGCTCTAAAAAGAGGAAGGTTTTTTTGGGTGGGAAAGTTGAACAAAGAAAGCTCGTGAGTTGGAGTTGGAGACGGTACTTTTTTCTTTATTTGAAGGGAGAGAGTACTCTTTTTTTTTATCTAAAGGATGAAGAGTAATTAGTAGCTTCTCATGATTTAGAAATGGAGAAGCTTGATCAAGATGAAGCCTACTTGATTTTTGCATGAGGCTGCTTTAGACTATCGAAAGCAGCATCCAGAGGAAGTCAAAGGACGTATCATGTTTGAAAAGACCAACCTGGAGTCCGAGCAAGAAAGTGTGGTGGAATTGCACGAAGACTTACGGGCCAGTCAGAAGAGCCTTGATGATGCCAAGGCCATAATGGGAGCTGTGATAGCAGGTCTCCAAATTTTTTGGTGAGGCTCTTTTTATTTTTCCCTTCAATTGAATGGTTTCAAAACTTGTACACAAAAGTCATGCAGAGATAGTACTTCAAACATATCTTCAATGCCGTCTCCTTCTCCAGGGTTTGTATCAGTCCTCATCAGCCGCTGATGTGCTGGTTACTTTTACATATCCTACTTTCCTTTCCGTCAGTAAATATAAATAATTGTGGGTCTTTTCCCTCCCTCCCTCCCTCCCTCCCTCTCTCAAAGAGTTATCTCAAGGAGGCCTTTATCAACCAAATACTATTGATTTTAGAACATATCGTAAGTGAATAAATATATAATACGCGAATCAATACAATAAAGGGGTACCCTCACTCCCTCCCTCTCAAAGAGTTATCTCAAAGTGGCCTTTGTCAACCAAGTACTATAGATTTTTGAACATATCGTAAGTGAATAAATTATATAATACTTGGAATCAATACAATAAAGGGTGCTCCCTCCCTCCCTCCCTCTCTCCCTCCCTCTCAAAGAGTTATCTCAAAGTGGCCTTTATCAACCAAATGCTATTGATATTTGAACATATCGTAAGTGAATAAATTATATAATACTCGAATGAATACAATAAAGGGGTGAAACAAACAAAATCTTCGATCTGGTTTGTTGCCTAAAGTGAATACAATTTGAATCTCTATATTTACGACAACATCAATATATCCTTCATTCAAGCAGCTGTACTTGTCGTGAAACGTTCATTCATATTGAGCGTGGGCGGTATAATTAGCTACAGACATCCAGAACTGGCGGTCTTCTTTGTCGACGAGATCAGTCCAATCAAAATCCTCAAAATCCACCTCTTCAAGCACACTTTGGTTGCTGATCATGGTGTCATCGTACTCATAGTTGTAGCGCTGGAAGGAGAGAGTCTCCATGATTGGCATCACCCTCGCTCTGGGCTTTTTGGCGAGTACCATCGTCGACGTCCGCTTCTTTTGAGGATCAGCAGCCACATTTAGAGTTGCACGCTTTGGGCGGCGCTCAGACTTGATGTGCCTGCGGCTTTTCTTGATGCCAAGGGACATGAAGCGGTGAGACTTCTTGCTGCTGGTAATGCTGCGGGTCATCACTCCACGGCTCATGCTGCGGGTCTTCATCATCGCCAAAAGAAATGTTAAGTAATCTCTCTCGCTCTCTTCAATTCGTCGAGCACGGCAGAGTTCTCTGATTGCAGCAGCACTATTAAGCTAGTACTGTAGTCTGTAGCGCTTTTATATACAGCATGGTTAAAAGAGTGTCAGAATTGCAATGGGACTAGTGCACCAACAAAAAAGATTTCGTTTCCGAAACGGACTCTCCGGGAAATTAACAGACAACGCGTTACTTGATTTCTTGAGAGTTAACTTAATATTGGGTTTATTCCGATTCCGGATCCTTTATCATGAAGATCGACAGATTGTTAATATTTGCCGGACAAGGGGTAAAGACTAATGTTTTAAGACAAGACTTTCCAATAATATTAAATGTCAAGTTACACGGATGCCAATTAGGAAATTCTGTTTCCAAAACAAATCTTTCGATTATATATGTTTTTTTATTAATTTATGCTAGTAAAAAGTAATTATCAGGGGATTGTGCACTGATTTTTTATTTATTATTTTTTCAGTACAATTAGTTTAGTTACGAGAATGTCGATCATGTATTGTCCTGTGGTATATTTACAACTTAGGTGGACCCGGTCTGGTTTGCTGAAGATCATAACCAGCTGGTCCGATCCGGTGGAGCTAGAATTTTTTTGGTTGAAGATCATAACTGGTTTTGTCTCAAAACCGGGTCCACGCGGGGATTGGTCCGGTTTGATAGTAAATCAGTGCAGTTGAACCCGGTCTGGTTTGCTAAAATATACTTGAAAAAAAAAGGAGGAAACATTTCTGTGTTGGAGGAGGGATTTGAACCTAGTTCGCGTCAAAAACCTTATTCTTAGAAGCAACAATTTTGAAGGCTCGTGACGAAGCTAGATGCACCTAATCGCACCAATCGCAACCATATATATCTAGGCGGGCCATTTAGTTTGGGTTTCCATCTGACCCAAAGTAATTGTGCAGCCGGTGGATGGGTCAAACCATGGCGAACCGGATCAAAAGATGAAGAACCATTGGAACTTAAATGGACATTTAAATTCAAATGGGAAATAGGAGGTTAAAATAAAATTTATTCATATTTGAGATAGGATAGATTTTTATCTTTTTTTTTTGGGTTTTTATTTCTTTTTGTACACTAGTTGGACACCTATAAATAGGTGGTGTACTTCTTTATTTATTCATCTGGAACTTGTAGCTCAGAGGATATTTTCGTCAAAGTTTTCAGTGGAGTTAAGCTTACTAGCTCTCACAGGGACTTGAGAGCTAGGCCGCATGCAATAACAGATCGGATTTGAGTGTTCGGCAATTTAACTGCGTGACAAATAGCCTAACTAGTAGATAGCACAACTCTTTTTGTGATTTATTATGAATCATTTTTATAATATCACCTTGGACATTGGTTCAACCCGGTTTGACCGGTTCGGCCAAAATTGGACTTCTGGTTTGATCAAAATTGGACTTACTTATTGTCAGTTCGGTTTTTTTAAAACATTGAATGAGATAATAAATGAATATCAAGAAGACACAATATTCAGATGCTTACATGTAGTGGATGATAGGCATTATATGAACGCTTCTTTTCTCTTGATCCTCTTTAAACTCTCATTTTGGCCTGCAATAATGTAATTGGGATTTCATCTCATAATTTTTTTTACTTTGAAAGCAAGAGATGGTTTGTTTTGTTTCATAATTCTAGCTTCAACTGTCAGACTTAAAAGCATTTGTGCAACCTTCTCTCTATCGTTTGGTGTTCATGTTCACAAGTGAATGGAACTTTTTTTTTTCTCCAAAATGAAAAATCATGTTTTAGAATATTCAAGAAAGAGAAATGCTATCTCACCCACGTGGGTATGCGTTTGGGCTACCCCTTTGATGTGGGTGATAGCTGGCACCTTGATTTCTAGACTAAATATCAGCCTGCTATGCACCCATGTCAAGAGGGGTAGCCCAAATGCGTATTGTGGGTGTGCATAGTATTACTCTTCAAGAAAATCAACATTATTTGGAGATGAATAATGCTTGTTGCACCTTTGTGCAGTACCCCTCTTGCATACCAGATACCGACGTTGATGCACAATTCACATCCACGACAGGTTGAGATTATTGGGTTTTAAGGTTTGGGGTTTTAAGTTTTTAGTGTTTTAAACAAGGATTTAAGGGTTTTAAAAAACTTTTTCAAAATGACTAGGATTCTAATGTGGATGATAGTTGTAGCATCCACTTTAGGAGGTACTCCAATATTGTACTTGGGCGAGGTGCAACTCGCATTTCTCTTTGGAGATACAAGTTGAAGAATTGTCATACTCATGCCCAGGATTAATACCGTATTATTAAATATATTTTTTTAAGAAAAATGCTAGTTGCGCTTATGCACAGTATCTATCTGATGTACATGAACCAGCCAATCCGTAACACAATTGCCTAGGGTTGATTCATTAGAATTTAAGATTTTATAAAATTAAAAAAATTATTATTTTTAAATTTTTCGTAGTTAGTTACGTCGGATAGGTAGGCGGCCTAGGTGCAGTTTATGTAGTCATAGGCATTATTGAAATTAATGCTGAAAAATTATCTACAATGAAGTATGAAGCACTCTTATCTATGCATCAGTTTACTCGTCCTAGCAAGAAGAGTAGTGACTGTGTGTACATAAAATATCCTTTTACAGCTTAGACTTGATGAGATCTATGATCTTCGTGTCCACGTTAAAGCTCTTCGCCAAGACATCAGAAGGAATGGGAGGAGTCGACCCAAAAACGGTGCTAGCGACGGGTATAAGCCCAGGATTCTGACTGTTTAAAGCAGCAATGGCGACCGCATTAGACCCGTTCCCCACATTCACCTGGAAGTGAACGAGACCGACAGGAATAGCGAACACATCCCCCTTGTGAAGCACTTTGCTCACCAAACGAAGGTCAGGAAAGGACGTGACGAACCCAACAAAAATGGAGCCCTCAAGCACCGTGAAAACCTCCGAGGCTCGTGGGTGCGTGTGGGGAGGGTTCTGCCCTCCCGGTGCGAAATCGAAGTAGACCAGGGAGATCCCCAGGGTGTTGAGTCCAGGGACCTCTGTTACCCCTACTGGGGTCGCTGCGAACCCCAAGTGCCCAGATGGGTTGCCAGATTTGCCGAGCCCGGAGAAGAAGAAGTCGTCGGCGGTGACTTGCTTTGGGTCCTTGCATGCGAACCCATTCACCACAACTGCAACAATATAATCAATCGTGAACAGGTAAACATCACAGAAATTTGGGAAAGAAATAGGGGATTACGAATTTGAGGAGGTAGAAGAGATCACCAGAGCTATTAAGATCTGCGACGCAGAAATCGAATATTGGAGCAGGATCTGATGCAAAGGCTAGATAAGCCGTGCCGAGGAGGGAGATGATGAGGAGAGTACTAGTACTACTACTGTGGATTGCCATCGCTTGAACAAGAGCTGGAATGATCGATGCAAGGAGAGGAGGAAATGAAGCCAATTTTATAAACGCCAATGGACGTGTATCTCTTTTGGAGATTTTGATTGATGATCAAAATCCCTGGATTGGCGGCCTGAATTAAAGATAATTAAGGTCTGTGCTAGCATGCATAAAAGGAAAAGTACTGCTGGTTCAAGTTCTTTTTTCTCAGCTATATATGGTACTTTTGGATAACAGAAATCTTGGAATTAAGACGAAAAGATAACCCAGATTCATCCATATGAATATCAACCTTAATAGCTTGAAATCCATGCGATGCAGGGAGGGAAATGAATAAAGTGGTATTTAGGATCAAAAGGGACCAGGACCAGCGGAAATAGACCCAAATTATTATACAAACATAAAAAGGCGCAAGAGCAAATCGTTGAAAATTCAAGTTTCAATTTTTTTTGCTGTAAAAGAGTAAAGAATGCAGAGTGCCGATAGTTTTCTGATTGCTCTGTTTTCTTCTATTTGTCTTAGCAAAGGATCAAATTTTATTGTTCAGTTAAAAGATAACAAGTAGCACTTCAAGTCGTGTTTGTGAAGAATATAACGTAATAGTTCCTTGCTGTACGTGCCGGGAAGGCAAGGGAGCATATGCTGGTGCTGTTGAGGTCTGCAGCACAAAAGTCGTGGAGCGGATTCGGATCCTATGCAACAGTAACAGTCCTAGCAAATTAGCCGTGTATATATACGTATCCAAGTATGGCTTGTTAATTAAATTGGTCTCGACCAAATTAATTCTAAATATGATTTACATAATCAGTGAAATTTATTGATAAATATTGGAATTAATTTTCCAGGTAGCGTTTATTGTAAATTTAAAAACAAAATAGGGTTTAAAACTTTAAATATAAGAGATTACCAAGAAATCCCTTCATTAGTCCACTCTTCTCTCAATTACCAGTTTTAAAATCAATAGATTACTAATAGTGATTTCAAAACCCACTTGTACCAACCAATTTGACTCGATTAAACCAAGATATATATAAGTATTTTCAAATTTTTCTGAACCACATATGGAGGCATATTTCATCAGGTTGTGAAAGATCTTTGTACGTACCAAAACCAAACCAAAGTTCATCTCTATCCAGACATATATTGTATCTGCTTGGAGATTGTCTTGTTCCTGTAGAAATTAAGATTGGATATATAGTAGTAGTACCGGAGAAATCTTCCTTGATTACTCAGCAACTTGCGGTCACAAGCAACTTCGTAGTTGATTTATGCTTACTTCTCAACTCCCGGCCATCTGATTGAGTGGATCGATTAACACAATTTAATTTATGCCAATTTTAATCAGCAACAAACCTCCTTACTGCTCTTATAAATTGATCAAATGGTTAAGATTCAGAAGTCTCAGAATGTTCTTCAAGTGTCCAGTAAATATTGTCTGATATAAGCAGCCGTTTACAGGTATTAATTGCTTGCTCAATATCAGAACATGCAGTCTTTTTTTGTTTACATGTGGTCATATGTTGACAAATTTCAGGGAACAGAGGTTGGTTTAGTTTACTGACCTTGCTCATCAGTCTCCAATGGCAGGGCATGCGAGAACCTTGATGGTTATGTATAATTGCGATTTGTTTCAATATCCTTTCCAACGCCCACAAGATATCAACCAGGGAAGAACTTCTTGAGATGAGGAGCTATCTCAAGTTTATAAACAGACCAGGAGCGAAGACAATTAAGGTGAAAGTTTTTTCTTATTCTCATTCTTTAGTAGGAGTACCGGAGGTTGAGATCTTCATGACCTAATAATATTGATCAAAGCCATATATGGTTTTTTGGTTTTTTTTTATCTGAAGTAGACCGTTGAGGGGGATATATTTGACTGCGTTGGAATTGACAAACAACCTGCCTTTGATCATCCAGCACTTAGAAACCATACGATTCAGGTCTGCATTATGGTGTTCTTCGCAAGTATATTTTTGTATTCCTGCTTCAGTCTAGCTTCTGTATTATTTCTCATACATTTTTCAAATTCGTTTCAACAGATGAAACCTGTTTCCTTTCCGGATGGTATAATTGCCAAACCTTCAAGCTACATCACCATGAAGACTTATAAATTCGAGGAATATGGAGGAGGCAACTGTCCTCTGGGTACAGTCCCCATCAGAAGAGTGCAAATTAATGGAAGAACTCTTAACAGCTGGTTCTGTCTCAACACAAGGTACAACATTGCAAAATAGAATAGATCGATCAAACCTATTACCACACAGTTTTCATTCCTAATTCTCCAAAAAAAAAAAACTAATTACGTATTTACACTTTTATTAATCAGTATGCTGTAGCAAGTATGCAAGGACTAGCAGGAGGCGTACGTGTATCAGGGAACACAAGCACTACAAGAAAACAAGACTCCGCCGACGGAACGAGACGGTTATACTCAACTCCTCGGCGGAATTTCTTTCAATCCGACCCAACCGCCGGTGGAAGGAAATCCGGCTGTTGGGCCGGATTTGGTTGAAGCCAGTTCGGGAACTTAGGTCCCACGCAGCGTTACGTGTGTGACGCGAGCGCGCGTGACGCGCGTAACGCTGCACGTTGTCTTCCCCTGCACCGGCCTCCTTCGACGAAACTCGTCGAAGTCCGTCGAAGGAAACCAGAGCGTGCGAAAGGAATCTGTCGATTTTTTTACGTAATTGATTGTATTTAATTATGACAGGTTACAGGTCAAAATACGAAAAAAAATTGAAATTAATTTTACTCCGCCGGTGGTTTAAACCGTCGCCGTAAGAAACAGAATAAACGGCTTTATTAGGCGACGGTCTAAAATATCATCGGCGGAAAATTTCCGCCGACGGTTTACAAAGTCGACAGGTTTTTCTGCCAACGCAAAAAGGAGCGTTGGCGGATGCTGCCGACGAAGTAAATTCGTCGACGGCGAGTCCTCCGCCGACGACTTTGAATTCATCGGTGGAAACGAATTCCACCGACGAACGTTTGAAACGTCGGCGGAATTCGTTTCCGCCAATGAATTGGTTTTTTTGACCGCCGGCGGAATGGTTTTTTCTGTCGGCGGGTATTTTCGTCGGCGTAATGCTTCCGTCGACGATGTCTCACCCGCCGCCAGTCTTTCAGCCGGCGGTTTTCGGCTTCTCCACCGGCTAAAACAACCGCCGGCGGTTTTCGGCTTCTCCGCCGGCTAAAACAACCGCCGGCGGACGGTTTGTTTCTAGTAGTGAAGTTATAATCAATCTATGGAATCCTCAGGCTTTCTCAGCTGTGGATCACAAATGGACCGAATGAAAATATTAACACTATAGAAGTCGGATGGAATGTAAGTTTCTGTTAATTAAATACATTCAGTGTCATCTAAAACTACTTAAAAAATAGTTAATTAATTAAAAATATTTTAAATTTAATTACTTTTTCATGTGTATTCGGGTCTAGCTATATGGAGGTGATCCTTCGACGACTCACCTGTTTGTTTACTGGACGGTCATTTCGCCAATTACTCTTCGTATAGCATTACTCTTTCCGAAAAGAAAGCTTATGAAAATTTTCAATTTTATAATTTTTCAGTATGCAGTAGAAAGTATGTCCGGACAGGCAGGAGGTGTGTACAAAGGAACCCAAGTTGCAATTAATATATGTCCTCGAGTGAAAACCAGTGAAATATTCGGTCTTGCCCAATTGTGGGTTTCAAATGGTGCGTCTGACAAACTCAACACTATCGAGGCTGGATGGAATGTAAGTCACCATTACTACGAATTTCAATGTTATCTCGATCTGAAAAAGAATTTTCGGTGAATAGTTTTCTTTTTTTTTGTTTAGGTATATCCAGGTATATAAGGCGACAGTAAAACTCACCTATTTGTTTATTGGACGGTAAGTTTTGATTACTCCTACTAATTCAATTCCCCTGGATTGCTTTTTCAATTAAGTACCCTTATTTTCTTTGGAGATACTATTTGGTCCAACATTCTTTTGTAATTGCCAGGCGGATGGTTATCATAATACCGGATGCTACAATTTAAAGTGTTCTGGTTTCGTACAAGTTAGCAGAACGATATATCCTGGAATGAGTTTTGATAGAGTTTCTTCTTATGGTGGCAGCCAAGTGGAGATGACGCTTCTAGCATTCTGGGTATGCAACTGACGTTCTACTTCTTGCTTAAGCTTTTCTATCTTTACATGCCAAAAACCACGAGTACTACTTTTCATAGCCAATTAATCTTCAACTTCAATAGTTGGTTTGCAGTGCTTTACAATTGTATCGCATGAACCAAATTTGAAGGACAAACTTTGAACAGTCATCAGAAAGCTACTTACCTTTTTCATGTTCTTACTGATCACAGGACCAAGGAACCAAAAAGTGGTGGCTGGGATACTACGGAAATAATGGTGGTAATGTCAATTGGGTTGGTTATTGGCCTGGTTCCCTCATCAACACTTTAGTTCAAAAGGCAAACAGGGTCGTCTGGGGAGGTGAAGTTGTTGGCGACTCCAGTAGGACTTTCCCTGAAATGGGTAGCGGCCATTTCCCATCTGAAGGTTATAAAAAAGCTGCCTACATGAGGAAGATTTATTATGTGGACCCAAATACGTATTAAGGGACATTCCTACTAATGTTAGAAAAAGTGAATCTTGTTGTGCGACATACAAGCTCAAGGACATGGGGACAGGCCCTTCTGATTTTCGAAGATATTTCTTCTATGGAGGACCCGGTGGTCTCTGTACAACAACTGAAACTGAGGAGCCAATTAGGGCTGGAGACTGTATGAAGGATGCCAGTGAATGACTTAAATGCTGCAAGCTTTTTGTGTGCGTGGAAGCTTACAGGGTGTGTATGCTAGTGTGGTTTATGTGCAATGTTTCTCTCAGTATGTGAAGTGTCCTTCTAATATTTGTGTTTGTCATCTATATCTACAAGTTTGTGCTTACGTGAAGAAATGAAGTTTACTTACCTTCTCAATGATAGCTTTGAGTACTGGCTTGGGTAGCATTGAATCTTTCATATGGAAAAATATTTCCCTCTATCTGCCATTCAAAAAAAAAAAAAAATTACAGCATTTTTATTGAATACAAAGCCTTTCAGAGTAGGACCTAGTGATTTTACCCTTATTTGTCAAGGAAATGAAGTACTAAGGTCACACTCGTTGACATCTACAGAAGCAAATCAATAATTAGTTACTGAATGAGTTGAACCTTCATATATGGATTAATTTATTCAATTATCACATTTATTAAATACTTCTCAACATTTTAAAGTTCTTTTCCACAATATATATCAGTTAATTAGCTTAGCACCCACTAGTAGAAATCCAATTTTTAATGGGGGTCGAAAAACCCCCACTAAAGGGGTTAAAACCACTGGGAATACTTTTCCTGGCGGTTTATACTCAGCCGGCAATAATTTATCTATGCCAACTGCCTAGCTAGGTTTCCATGATCCATCAAACCATAGAACAAGGGCACTTGCTTTTGCTTCACCACATGATCGCCTTCAGGATTCCCCACATGATCGCCTTCAGGAATGACCACAAGCACTAGCAAAAATGACACATCCGCCGACGGGCCAAAACGCACCGGCAGAATACGAAAGCCCGTAGGCGGACATCCGACGACGGGTCACGTCACGTCGTCGTAACATCGTCCAACGACGGACCTCAACGCGTTGGCGGGAAGGATTCCCCCGACGTATCCCTCCGCGTGGGGTGCGTCGGTGGAATAGATTCCATCGACGGCTGGAGGTGTGTCGGGTGAACGAAAAAAAAAAAAAAAAAAAATTTGATTACGGAGCAGAGAAAAGAGTGGAGAAAGAGAGAAGAGAGAGAGAGAGAGAGAGAGAGAGAGAGAGAGAGAGAGAGAGAGAGAGAGAGAGAGAGAGAGAGAGAGAGAAGAGAGAGAGAAGAGAGAGAAGAGAGAGAGAAGAGAGAGAGAGAGAGAAGAGAGAGAAGAGCAAGAGAAGAGAGAGAGAGAGAGAGAGAGAGAGAAGAGAGAGAAGAGCAAGAGAAGAGAGAGAGAGAGAGAGAGCAGAGAGCAAGAACAAGGAAAGAAGAGAGAAGAGAGAAGAGAAGAGAGAAGAGAAGAGAGAAGAGAGAGAGATGAGAGGAGAGAGAGAGAGAGAGAGAGAGAGAGAGAGAGAGAGAGAGAGAGAGAGAGAGAGAGAGGGAGCACACCTGTAATTTTGCAAGAACCTTTCTAAACGTGTAAAGGATGTAATTTTGCAAAGTATTAGCCAATATCCTGCAATCAAATACAATAGAATGGCATTCATTTCAAGGTAAGTCAAAGCTATCATTACCAATTGGAAAGGAAATGTAACATCGGTAAAATTTTTTCTTATTGGAACAGCAAAGCTATCATAAAGCAAAGGGATAAACAGAAGAAAGAGTAATAGCATCACAAGAATGTCGGCAGCAAAATCCAACGTGGAAAGGAGAAGAAGATGGGCCCAGGGGAGGGAGAAGAAGAAGGTTATGGGGAGGGAGAAGAAGGGCGAGGGGAAGAAGAAGGTCATGGGGGGGAAGGAGAGGAAAAAGAACGGCGGGGAGAGAGAGAAGAAGGACGGTGGGGAGAGAGAAGAAGGACGGTGGGAGAGAGAAGAAGGCGTGGGGGGAAAGAAGGGGCGTGGGGAAAGAAGGGGGGCACGGGGGGGGGGGGAAGGAAGGGAAGGGACCAAGAAGAAGGCGCGGGGAGGGACAAGAATGGCGTGGGGAGGGAGAAGAAGGGCACGGGGAGGAGAATAAGGACACAGGGGAGCAGAAGAAGAGGCGGGGGAGGAGAAGAAAAGAGAGAGAGGCGCTGGGGAGGCAGAAGAAAAGTGAGAGAGAAGGGCACGGGGAGGGAGAAGAAAGAGAGAGAGAAGGGCACGGGGAGGGAGAATGGCGCAGGGCAGGGAGAAAGGGGAAAATCGACCGACGACGTAACTTACGCGTCGGCGCAGAAATTTCAGCCGACGCGTAAGCAAGCGTCGGTGGAGACAATTTCCCGACGGGTAGTTTTGCGTCGGGGATTCTTTCAGTGTCTGCCGACAGCGTATTGGGTGCGTCGGCGGAAGTAAAGGTATATTCCCCCGACGGGTTTCGTACTCGGGTGCGTCGGCGGACGAAATGAAGAGTTCCCCCGACAGGTTCATTCTGTGGTGCATCGGCGCTTCAGTTTTGTGTCCGCCGACGCATGTTAGGGTGCGTCGGCGGAAGTGTTTGGGTGTTCCGCCGGCGGGTGGACGAGGTTCAGCGAAGTTCCACCGACATGACAAAAAGAGCGTCGGGGGAGAGGTTTTCCGCCGACGCAAAATTTTCCAACCGTCGGCGGATAACACTTTTTTACTAGTGAAGGTCATTATTGCTGTTCACAACTTGCAGGTTCCTCATATAATACGCCTCGTTAAATTGCCCATCTGACGGCAAATGGCCACTGCCCATGGCGGGGTAGTTGTTTTTTTTTAGCGAAGACAATCGACTCCCCACTGAACTGGGTCCCCAATTTTCATCTCGTAGTTGAAAAGGAGAGTAGGCCAAAAACCCACTATCTCGTTCTGGACGTTTAGCCACCATACCACGTTATCTGCCTACCTCATTCATTAAGAAAATAAAATCCAATATTAGCAGAAAAGAGATGTTAGATATTGGACAATCCATATTTCATATATGTAATTAATTGGATTTCCTTTCTTTCTTTTCTTTTTTTTTCTTATGCATTAGTGGTGGCACAACGAACCCAATAAACGTAAGTGCAATTAGTAAGAAACAGTAGCTGCCATATATACCACGCAAATGGAAACTGAGTTGAATAAAGCCTTCGCGCAAAATCCTATTTCAATTAAATTGCTCAAGGTACAGAAGTTCGAGAACTTAATTTTGGATTGGAGTGGTCGAATATTATTTGATTCTATTTGTCATTTCTTAGTTAATAATACAATAAACGTAATATCACTGTCTTAAACTAGACATTTAATGTTAAATCCAACCCGAACATCTAGTGCATTTATCTGTAGCAAATTCCAACTACAGATTTCCTCGACCAAGAAAACTCGTGTAATTAGATCAAAATGCAAATTCTAGATACACTAATATAATGTGAAAGATACTACTTTCCCCCTAATAGTCTAAGTCGTCTAAATTGCCTTTCTGTACTTTCTACTACTTCCTCCCATTGCCTCCCGGAGCATTGGGGCCTGCCTCTGCAGTGGAGTCCACCAAGATGTTCTGTAGCTCAATGAAGAAACTTGTAGGAAATGAAATCAGTTTTTTTCTTGTTTGAAGATATTTTGTATTAAGAGTAATGCTAGATGCACCTAGCGGACACACCTATCCGACGTAAATGTTAATCTAAGTCCATAAAAATATCAAAAATATTTTTTTTATAAAATCCTATTTTCTAGAGGATAAACCCTAGGAATCAATTGTTTAGATTAACAAGTGTGTGGGCTAAGTGCAACTAGCATTATTCTTGTATTAATTAATCCAAAAGGGACAGTTTAGTCATAAAACAAAATACAATTTAATAGACGAAATCACTTTCTTGATGTTGACTTGTATGAAGGAAGATTAGTTAAGATGCCTGCAAATTGTTGTCTTTTTGTTCCTCTGTGTAATTTGCGTTAAGATCAAATTCCATATAAAATCAAACATTTCTGGTTGGACTGTGGTTGACTAATCTAATGTCTTCTTCTAGTCCTAAATCAAATTCTAATACATCAGAGGAAATATTGAACAAACTTGGAGGAATTAGATTCGATAATAAATATGTTGAAGCATTGCTAAAGAGATACATATTGTATTAATCAAGGGGCTACTCCATGGCCATTATAGAAGAATACATAATTACTTTTCTTTTGTTGTTGATTGACTGCTCTCCTTTTTCTTTACAAAATTTTTCTTAACAAAACAAAAGAATAAAGAATGAATAAATGAAAGTAACTGGTTGTAATATATGCACAAGTGATCGTATACAGACTTATGTGAGGATGACTATATTTTTTTTCTTAAGCTACAAATGTGACCTCAAGAGGGGTGTGCACAACATTATTTATTAATAATTATTTCTGATGAGATTTTGGAGGAAGGAAGAAGACCATGAGCACAACTAGCACCCGGACATCGATAACAAGGATCAAGGTCTCAATCTTGTAGGTGAGATGAGTAGCGTCTCCTTGATGAATGGCAGACCTAGGCTTTAAAGGCTTTTGGGTGGAATGTCAGACCACGGTCACCGAGCGGCCAGAACCGGAGGAGACGGAGACCGACCAATTAAGACGGCGAGGAGATAGTGAGCGATGGGAGATATATTGATTTTTCGATGGCTAGAATAGAGAGAATATTGCCAATTGCGAGTCCACGTAAATTACATGCAAGAGAGTTCCAAAAGGGGTACGTAACTATACCATTATTCAAAGAAAAAAGTATTGGTATTGGATCGTATCAAGTACCAACGGTTAAAACAGATTAATCTTGAACTTGGAATTAAGATGGGAATTCGGGGACCCTGAAAATGGGGTCAGCCAGGTGACAGTCCAGGTTAGAAAATTATCATTTATTGGCTTCTATCTAGGCTCATCTTCTTCTATTTTCGTGCATTTGTTGGTTCACTTTTGTCCCATTCCTTTTCTTATCCTCGTTGTAAATATAAATATATATATATATATATATATATATATATATATATATATATATATATATATATATATATATATATATGCAAATGGAGAGTCGGCTTCTTTGGTAGGAAGTCGATTAATCAATGTAGGCACAACTGATTACCAATATAAAATCTATCTGTCTCTACACTTATTAATAGTAAACTATGATAGAAATTAATCTAAACCGAAAAGAACCATCAAGTCAGATTATTAAGATTTGTATGGAGCTTGGACAACATACTTGATTATAACTAAATTGATTGCCAATTGTTGTGGAATTACTACGACAATCGAACAAGAACACGTGTGCAGTTTGTGGTCTTCTTCAACCAAATCTCTTTATTCCTTAATGAGACTTTAGTCTCTCTTCCAGATAGTGAGAAGGGAACATGTGTGATTTGGTGTATCCGCTGATGGACCAATATGAGTATCTGCTCATTGGGTCCATATCAATTAGTAGTCTTTGGGCTTACCAAATTAGATCACCTAGAATAAACCCATTATTAAATAGCTTGTACAATTGTATAAGTATGATGTCCATAATAGGAAACTTAGATTATTCTAACAATCTCTCATTTGAACATCATACTATTCTGGAAATAATTATATTACAAATTCCTTAGGCATGCATTCATATGCTATTTATCTTTACACTACTCCTTAATGCAATCTGGTCCATTTCATTTATTGATAATAAAATCACAACAGTGATTAAACCACAATGACCACCATGCCGATATACTTAATGACATAGATCAGATATAGATGAGTGGCATTGAAATAACAATCAATGTGATCTTAGACATGTCTATTTCCAACTTGTCCTTTCTTAAATTCTTCAATGAGATCAACTCACAATCCATAAATGCAATATAAGTACTGCATATAGCAAGTTTAAAAACAGAATTATAAACTATCAACCTTATTCTGCAGAAAATTAAACATTACAATGCCTAAAGCAAAATGTAGCACATAAAATGACCCCACTAAACCAAGGTATCATCAGAAATAACACCTATATGAGCAGTATAAAAAACCTTAGGTGTTAAGCCCTTAGTGGATCAACAAGCATAGTAGTTGTCCCTATATGTTTTATAGAAATTTGTTTATCCTGAAATCTTTCCTTAGCAACAAGAAACTTGATGTCGATAAACTTCGACTTATTTGAGTAAAGAACTGCCGAGTTATTGTCACAATAAATCTTCAATGGTCTGTCTATGCCATCAACCACATGCTGACTAGTGACAAATATCTGCCCAGAACTCCCACTATGAAATAGAAGTTAGAGAACCCGATGACCTCTAAACTGTCAGACCTCTTATAAGCGAGCATGTAGTCTTTTGTCCTTTTCAAATAATGCATCACGCATTTAGCTGCCTTCCAGTGCTGCATACTCGGATTATTCAAATATCTGCCCAAAACTCCCACTATGAATGTTATGTCTGATCGAGTACAACTTGAGCGTACATTAGACTCCCTACCACTGATGCATGGGGAATCTTCTGCATCTCTTTCCTTTTAAGATCATTGTTAGGGCACTGTTTGAGGCTAAAATTGTCTCCTTTGGTAAAAGGAGTATTGTATCCTGGTTTACTATCTCTCATTTCGAATCTATTCAATAGTACTTTATCGATGTATCTCTTTTGTGATAATCCAAGGAAACCTCGAGAACGATCTCTTAGTATTTGGAGGAAGGAAGAAGAACATGAGCACAGCTAGTACCCGGGCATTGATAACAGGGCTCAAGGTCTTGGTCTTGTAGGCGACGATGAGTAGCGTCTCCTTGATGAATGGTAGACCAAGGCTCTAAAAGCCCTAGGGTGGAATGCGCAGTCACCAGAGTGGCAAGCCAGAGCAGGAGGCTGAGACCGACCAATTAAGACGGTGAGCAGATAGTAAGAGATGGGAGATATATAGATTTGTCGATGGCTAGAGTAGAGAGAATATTGCCAATTGTGACTCCACGTAAATTCCACTCAAGAAGATACCAATTAAAGGGGGTACGTAACTCCACACTATTCAAAGAGAAAAACATTGGTGTTGGGATTGTCTCCAACAGTAAAAACAGATTAATCTTGAACTTGGAATTAAGATGGGAATCCGGGGGCCCTGGAAATGGGCCCAGTAAGGTGACGGACCGGGGAAAAAAATAATTAGCATGTACTGGCTTCTATCTAGGCTCATCTTCTTCTATTCTTTCTTTTGTTGGTTCTCTTTTGTCCCATTCCTTTTGCTTATCCTCGCTGTATATATACGAATGCAAATGGTGAGTCGGCTGCTTTGGTAGGAGTTCGAGTAATCAATGCAGGCACGGCCGATTACCAATATAAAAACTATCTGTCTAGTAAACTATTGAACATTATTTCTCAGCAAACGTTCTGGCTTGACTCGGTAAGCTCTTTGTTCCTCTATAAATACCCATTAATGGCACAGTACTCATTGCAGGGACACGGGTATTCGATTCTGCAGTTCCACTGCTGAAGTGATCTCTCTCGATCTGCTCGAGAAGTAGGAACATGGCCGCCTTTGCTCTTCTGCTCGTCCTTCTCGTCTCAGCTTCTCTATCTCTCGCATCCGAACCCAGTTCCCTACAGGACTTCTGCGTCGGCATGAAATGAGATTGTAAGTATGAGCACAGAGCACTGCCTTTACTAATTATCTCCAATATTAATACCGGATGATGATATACATTAACTGCTGGTAATGTGACTGAATCTTGCAGTATAACTCTTTTCTATTTTTTGTTTGCAGTGATGGTTAATGGGTTGGTTTGCAAGGATCCAAAGCTTGCTACAGCTGACGATTTCTCCCTCTCTGGACTTCACTTACCTCGCAACATATCAAATGCAGTGGGATCAATTGTGACCCCTGTTAACGTAGCACAGATTGCAGGACTCAACTCATTAGGCATCTCCATGGTGAGGATTGATTACGCACCAAATGGTCAGAATCCCCCCCACACTCACCCACGAGCCACCGAGATTTTGACAGTCCTGGAGGGCACACTCTACGTCGGATTTGTCACTTCGAACCCTGAAAACCGCCTCATCTCCAAGGTTCTACAAAAGGGTGATGTCTTCGTCTTCCCCGTTGGACTTGTCCACTTCCAGCACAATCCAAGCCACAGTAGTAGAGCAGTTGCCATGGCAGCTCTAGGCAGCCAGAATCCAGGAGTTATCACCGTTGCTAATTCCGTTTTTGGGTCCAACCCGAAGTTAGCGGATGATGTTTTGGTCAAGGCCTTCCAAGTGGACAAGAATGTGATGAATTACATTCAGTCCAAATTCTAGGTCATTTTGGAGAGCTAGCCCATCATCGATAATTATTTAGTGTGTGATTAATTTGTATTGTTTGTTCTCTATATCTATTTGAGTAGTTGATTTGGTGACCGTAAGAGTCAAAGCACTGTGTATTTGAGTAGTTTGGTGACCATAAGAATCAGAGCACTGTCTAAATATAGAATTTGAGGAGCCTCGTCTTTTGATCTTTGAGCATATCCATGAGCACGTACGTACGACAGCAAAACAAGTGAATAAATACAATACTCGAATGATTAACAAAATAATGAGGTGAAAGAAACAAAATCATATATTGGTCTAAATTTTTCATAAACTGAATACAATTAGAATTTCTATATATTTACAAGAACTCTAATGTATCCTTAAATCAAGCAGCTAATTTAGCTGCAGACATCCAGAACTGGCGGTCTTTTTCCTCGAAGAGATCAGTCCAATCAAAATCCTCGAAATGCACCTCTTCAAGCACACTTTGGTAGTTGATCATCGTGTCGTCGTCCTCACAGTTGTAACGCTGGAAGGAGAGCGTCTCCGAGTTAGGCATCACCCTCGCTCTGGGCTTTTTGGTGAGTTCCTTCTTCGGCGCCATCCGCTTCTTTTGACGATCTGAAGCCACATTTACAGTTGCACACTTTGGGCGGCGCTTGGACTTGATCATGTGCCTGCAGCTTTTCTTGATCCCAAGGGACACGAAGCTGTAAGTCTTCTCGCTGCTGGTAATGCTGCGGGTCATCATCGCCAAAGAAACGTTGACTAATCTCTCTCTCCCTTCAATTCACCCAGATTTAATCAGTCACTATTGCTCCAGCACTGAAATCTATAGCGCTTTATATATAGTATGGTAAAGTGTCAGAGAATGAAGGCTTTTCATAGAAGTTAATGCTCGATCCAAAGGATATTATAGAAATGGTCGCCCACCCAGTTCTTCAGTTGCACCTCGAGATGCTTTTCATTGTCGAAAATGAGATTCGGTAGATTCCCTTCTCCTATGGCATGGCACCTTTCACTTCTCCATTCTGCCTGCCTTTCCATACATGAGGACTCTTCTCATCATCTCATCAGCCCACCATCTCTTTCGCCACATTCACCTGGAAGGCAATTAGACTGACAGAGAAGATGAACACATCCCCCTTGTGAAGAACTCTCATCCATGCATGAGTTCACTCGTTCAAGAAAGCAGATCGAGCAGAGCAGCTATTGTGTGTGTGTTATGTATATATAAATATTATATATATATCCTTCTACAGCCAAGACTTGATAAGATCGATGATCTTAATCCGTCAAAACATGAGAAGAGTTTTGTAACGAGAATATGGATCATGTTATCCATAGGATAGGAAGATAGATCCGACTTCATCTCTTACCTGGACGGCCAACGACGATTGCACGTCAGGCTGTAAATCCTCGTAGTAAAATTTGGTCGTACACCTATCACCGCTCATATTTAAAACCTAATTATTATGTGTTATCTCAAAGAAGCCTTCATCAAAGAGCTCAACCAAATATTATTGTTTTTTTAACATATCGTATTGCTTTGATGATCAGCAAAACAACAAAAAGAGTGAATAAGTTATACAATGCTCCAACCAATACAATAAAGAGGCGAAAAACACAAAATCATTTTCTGGTATTTTACCTTAACTACATACAATTTGAATTTCTCCATATTTACAATAATATCATATATCCTTAATTCAAGCAGCTGCACTTGTCATGAGCCATTCACGCACATTGAGCATGGGTGGTATTAGCTACAGACATCCATAACTGGTGGTCTTCTTCGTCAAAATCCTCGAAATACACCTTTTCAAGCACACTTTGGTAGCTCACCATCATCCTGTCATCTGTAGTTATAGCGTTGGAAGGAAAGAGTCTCCGTGACAGGAATAACTCTTGTTTTGGGCATTTTGGTAAGTACCTTCATCGTCGTCGTCCACTTTTTTTGACGATGAGCCACATTCACTATTACATGTTTTTGCCCAAGGACTTGATGGGCCCAGTTTTCCCCATGCCGAGGGACATGATCGTGAGCCTTCATGCTACGGGTCATGCTGCGATAGATTAAAGATCTAACCGTATTTCAGTTCCATAAGTTTAGGGATAGGTAGTTTTCACTGCTTTGTAACTAAAACAAAAGATAAATATTTAACAGGAAAGAAGAATGAATGGGACAGAAGAAGATAAGAATTATGCGTATTGTAGTTTCATTCTCACCTAAAATAAAAAATTAAATTATCCTACTCTGATCGGGACCTATCAATGGTATCAAAGCAGACACCATGAGGACAAACAAAGAATGACTTGAATCACTGGAACATAAAGTCGGCGAAATCAAGAATTCTCTCTAGCGAATCGAACAAGCCTTGAGCAAACTGCTTCTAGGTCTGTAAGCCTCCATCGCCTTGAAAGAGGGCAGTGCGAAGAAAAGCGAATGGAAGTAGGTGGAAAAGGAAACATCCAGGCCGGTCTTTTTGTATAGGGGTGGGGGGACTTGCAGTCGGGCGGGCGACGTTGTGTCTTGCAGTGGCAGTTGAGGTGGCGCCCAATGCAGAGAAAGCATAGTTGCAGCGGATACTGTCAAGGGAGAAAATATCGACAGAAACGAATTGTGCGAGCGACACTTTTCAACAAATTGTTATCCACGCCCATGAAGGGGACGAGGAGGAAACCGAAAATGAATTATAGTCGTGGATGGAGTGGGGCAAAGAGAAAATCTCGAGGGCCTGGGCATGAAGGAAAATCTCAGTGAAAGCCCTGACGGCAACCCCCAGGACAATGCTGCCAAAAAGGACGAAGATGAGGCCGCCATGGAACTGGCCAAGAAAGACAAAACGAACCAGAAACAGGTGAAACTAAACTCTGCAGACCATCCTCACAAATGGTCACATAAGCAATCTCAGCTTTAAAATAGTGGACTGGTTTGAGCCAACTTTCAATAACCAAATACATTGACGAGAAGTACGACACTGCTCTTCTGCCCAATTTCAAGAAGATTCTGTCTGTTCAAATAAAAAAGTTTGCCAAGTCAGGGAAACATGTAAACATTAAAACTTGTGCCTGCGCCGGAGAAGAAAAAAGAAAAGGAAAAGTCGGTTCAGATGCAAGGAAAAGAAGCCAGTCCAAGAAAAGGAGATGTTTTACTACACTACGAGAAACATCATTTTTCCCTACGGTTTAAAATCGTAGGAGAAAGTCAAAATAACCGTATGGAAAAGATTACTTATATTTTCCAGATATGAAGCTTTGGGACAAGCTTCATCTCCAAGAGGTTACTATTGATAAATAAAAGATCTAACTGTATTTCAGAAGTTCCATAAGTTTTGGCATAAATAGTTTTCACCGTTCTGTAACTAAACCATAAGATAGATATTTAAGAGGAAAGAAAAGAACGGCAGAGAAAGATAAGAATTATGTGTATTGTGGTTTCGATCTCACCCAAAGAGAACAATTAAATTATGCTACTCTGATCAGGACCTATCATGTTGTCGGTCTTCACACCACAGCTCATGCTGCGAGTCTTAGTCGCCAAACAAATGTTTAGTAGTCTCCCTCTTCAATTCGTGGAGACAGAGTTCTCTGAGTACTGTAACAGCATTATTGCTTTAGTGTTGTAGTTTGTATAGCTTTATATTCAGCATGCTTATAAGAGCACTATCAGAATTGCAATGGGACATGTGCACCAACAAAAAAAATGAGTAATGTTTGCTGCACTTAGACTGCAGTACCTATTCGAGTGCAAGACGTAACTAGACAAAAGGAAAACCAAAAAATAAAAAAATAATTTTTATTTTATAAAATCCTAAATTCTAATGCATAAACAGTAGTAACTTACGTATTAGCTGGTGGTTACATCATGTACGTCAGACAAGTACTATGCATAGGTGGAACTAGCATTTTCCGATTCTGTTTATTTATTTTCAGCATGACTAATTGATCAAACTTGTGTGGCAACGAGGAAAGACATATGTAGGGTCCAAATCAACTTTTGAAATATTTTTCAAAGCATCATAACAAGACTTTCCAATAATATTAAAAGTCAACTTACACGGATAGTAATTAGGAATTCTGTTTGCAAAATAACTCTTCTGATAATATATGTTTCTTAAAAATTAATGCTAGTAAATAAAAATTATCAAAGTCAGCACTAGGTTAAACAACAACATAAAACTCCATAAATAATTGTTTTAGTATCACCTTTTTGGCCTTTATGAAATTAATAAGATAATGAGACATATGTTTATATTATTTGTGATGCAAACACCTCCGTGCGCCAAAGGGCGGTTGATAAAATAATATATGATGACATCCATCTTGGCAAGCACAAGCCTCACGGACATGGCACCTGTGCTTGATTAATTTTTTTTTTTTTACTTTAATTCCATCCAAATCATTACGCTTTACACTTCACGTACCCTCATCTTCATACTAAACAGCAAATTATTCAAACAAATTAAGAGTCTCAAGTTAGCATTCAACGCCTGCTACCTATATAAGCCCCTGAAGGAAGGAGAGGATATCAAACTCAGCCTAGCCAGTTATATAAGAGTTACTTGTTCGGAAGCTTAATTGAGTTGGAAGAGCAAATATGGCTTCGACCCATCAATTCTTGTCCTTTGCATTGCTCGTGTTGAGCGTTTTCTTTCTCCGAGGAATGTCTCGCACTCTGCCCGAGGCAGCAACGATGAAGAGCCGCCACGAGGAATGGATGGCTCGGTTTGGGCGTGAATACGAGAATGCAGAAGAGAAACAGCGTCGTTTTGAGATATTCAAGGCCAACATGGAGTACATAGAGTCATTCAACAACGCTCCTGGTAAATCTTACAAGTTGGGTGCCAATCAGTTTGCAGACATGACCAACGAAGAATTCAAGGTCTCTCGTAATGGGTTCAAGCCCTCCCAGTCCAAAGTCATCACCAGTACATCCTTCAAGTATCAAAACTCCGCTGCAGTGCCATCAACTATGGACTGGAGGAAGAAAGGTGCAGTGACACCCATCAAGGACCAAGGACAGTGTGGTAAGTACGGTATTATTACCCGTTGTAAATTTGAAGTCACAAAATAAGCTAGTAATTACTTCATTGGCAAAATCCTGTATAGGTTGTTGTTGGGCATTCTCGGCTGTGGCAGCCATGGAGGGAATCACCAAGCTAAGTACTGGTAAGTTGATCTCCCTGGCCGAGCAGGAGCTCGTGGACTGCGACGCGAGCGGGGAAGACCAAGGGTGTGAGGGAGGTCTGATGGATGATGCATTTGACTTCATCCAACAAAATGGAGGGCTCACAACAGAGGCTAACTATCCCTACAAGGGGGTGGACGGCACGTGCAACTCCAACAAGGAATCCAAGCATGCAGCAAAGATCACTGGCCACGAAGACGTCCCTCCTAACAGTGAAGAAGCCCTCATGAAGGCCGTTGCCAACCAACCGGTGTCTGTCGCCATTGACGCTGGTGGCTCGGACTTTCAGCTCTACACGGAGGGCATCTTCACTGGTGACTGTGGCACCGACCTGGACCACGGCGTGACCGCCGTCGGTTACGGGTAGAGCGATCATGGAACCAAGTATTGGCTGGTGAAGAACTCCTGGGGCACTGCCTGGGGAGAATGGTTATATAAGGATGCAAAAGGATGTGGATGCCAAAGAAGGACTTTGTGGCATTGCCATGCAAGCCTCATACCCAACAGCATAAGATCAGCTGAAGTTTCAATCCCATCTTACAATTAATATGCTTGCTAAATATTCCCTGTTTTATCATCTTCAACTTCCATCGCTTGTTCATGCACATATCAAAATCTAGAAAAAAAAAACAAAAATTGTGGCTTTTCTCTTTCAAGTCGTCTATTCTTTTGAAGCTTAATTCAATAGAACGTGTTTATAAGGAAGTGCTAGCAGGAATTAGGATTGTACACCATATTCAAAATAATTATTCTAAAAATAATCGGTGTTGGCTCTGGAATTGGGTAATTCATCGAGCAAAATGGGGACACCAACGACACGATGGAAATGCGTCAACTTTCTGTACACTGCAATCTCCTTCATTCTATAATTAAGTATTCCTTCCTCTCCTAAATTTCAATCAACGATGTGATCTCCCTCTTAGTTAATTGCAAGTCCAAAATGAAGATAAAATGAGACCCGCTTACATGTTTGCATCTTTTGATTAAACTTCAAGGTTAATTTTATTCCTATTTAAGGAATTAATCTTATAAATGTAAAAGGCCAAATAATGTTTGGCTTCATGCATGATAGAAATAATGGCGTCAAACTCATGGTTGCTTCAACGTTTCAATTAAATTGCTTAAGTTACGGGAGTTCGAGAACTTAATTTTGGATTGCAGCGGTCGCATATCATTTGATCATCTTTCTCTTTGTTTTAATTAATAATAAAGTAAATATAATATATTTTTCTAAAACTGGCCTTCTTATGTAAAACCGAAAACCTGAACATCAAGCGCACTGATCAGTAGCAAATTCCAAATGCAAATATCCCCGACTGAGAAAACTCATGTAATTAGATCAAAATGCAAATTCTAGGTATGCTAACATATATAAAGTGAAAAAAAAAAAGTGGAATTCATGATGCTACTTTCCCGTAACAGACTAAGTCGTCTAACTTGTCTTTCTATACTTTATACTACTTCCTCCCATTATCAGCCGGAGAATTGGTGCCTCTCGATAGTGCAGTCCACCAAGATGTTTCGTAGCTCAATGAATAGAAATCACATTTTCTTGTTTAAAGAGATTTTGTGTTAATTAATCAAAAAGAGACATTGGCCATCAGTGTTTTAAAAACCGAAGCGGAGATTTAACCGGTGGAGCATCCGATACTGGTGCAACCGGTTCAACCGGGTTAAATGGGTGGTTCAACCGGTATGAGCTGTATTTTATTAAAAAATTCGTAATAAGATCTTTATATCCAAATACAAGTTTAAAACTAAAAAAAAACTATTAAAGGTACTATAAACGGTAACTAGACCGGTTCAACCGGTTTGGACCGTTTTACGGTTCAGCGGTTGAACCGTTCAAACCGCCAGTTAACCGGTTTTTCACCTTTTCTAGGTTTTAAAGCAAACCTAACCGGTCGAATCCTCGGTTCTGGTTGAACCTTGTCGAACCGGCCGGCTCAGTTCAATTTTTAAAACACAGTTACTCACAGAACAAAATACATTTTAATATACGAAATCACTTTCTTGATGTGACAGGTAAAGAGGAAGATTAATTAAAATGCCAGAACGAATGATACCTGAGCGACAAAAGTGTTCTCAAATTCCATTGAGCATCAATCACATTGAGAGAATGAACACCAAGAAGTAATGAAGAAACTTGCAGCAATAGAAGTCGTCTTATTCCAGAGATGTTGGAAGAGAATTTGTATTAATTAAATGAGTTATGCTAGACGCTTCTTGCAGATGCACCTATCCGATGCACATGTTAATCTAAGCCCATAAAAATATAAGAAAATATTTTTCTATAAAATCTTATTTTCTTGACGATAAACCCTAGGCCTCAATGGTTTAGATTAACATGTACGTGGGATAGGTGCTGCCATAGGTATAACTACCAATTTTCTAATTAAATTTAGAAGCATGTTACTACTTTCTAGTCATATATTATTACAATGAAGCTTTTCCTTACTGATTATCGCATTTGAGCAGTGAGGGAAGAACATGCATGTGGCATTGGCTTCGATGTCAGTAGCCCGTCTGTACCTACATCAACTACACTGAAGTTGATCCCCTCCAAATTGACAAATACGGGGATGATTTTTCAATAGCATCCACTTCTTTAAAATGTCTCGAATGAAAAAAATTTTATGAGAACTTATCATGATGTCTTCACTATTAACGTCTTATATATCCAAAGCTATAAATATATATTAAACGGTTCAGGCCTAAAAAATTAGTTGTACATATATTAATTGTCAATTTCAGCACTCAGCTGGTTAAACAACAACATAAAACCCCATAAAATAATTGAGTAAGCATCACCTTTTTGGCCTGTATGAAATTGATAGGATATAGAGACATGTGTTTGAATTATCTGTGAAGCAAACACCTCCGTGCGCCAAAGGGTGGTCGATAAAATAATGTATGATGACATCCATCTTGGCAAGTACAAGCCCCACGGACATGGCGCCTGTGCTTGATTAAATTTTTTTTTTTTACTTTCCATCCAAATCATTACGCTTTACACTTCACGTACCCTCATCTTCATACTAAACAGCAAATTATTCAAACAAATTAAGAGTCTCAAGTTAGCATTCAACGCCTGCTACCTATATAAGCCCCTGAAGGAAGGAGAGGATATCAAACTCAGCCTAGCCAGTTATATAAGAGTTACTTGTTCGGAAGCTTAATTGAGTTGGAAGAGCAAATATGGCTTCGACCCATCAATTCTTGTCCTTTGCATTGCTCGTGTTGAGCGTTTTCTTTCTCCGAGGAATGTCTCGCACTCTGCCCGAGGCAGCAACGATGAAGAGCCGCCACGAGGAATGGATGGCTCGGTTTGGGCGTGAATACGAGAATGCAGAAGAGAAACAGCGTCGTTTTGAGATATTCAAGGCCAACATGGAGTACATAGAGTCATTCAACAACGCTCCTGGTAAATCTTACAAGTTGGGTGCCAATCAGTTTGCAGACATGACCAACGAAGAATTCAAGGTCTCTCGTAATGGGTTCAAGCCTCCCAGTCCAAAGTCATCACCAGTACATCCTTCAAGTATCAAAACTCCGCTGCAGTGCCATCAACTATGGACTGGAGGAAGAAAGGTGCAGTGACACCCATCAAGGACCAAGGACAGTGTGGTAAGTACGGTATTATTACCCGTTGTAAATTTGAAGTCACAAAATAAGCTAGTAATTACTTCATTGGCAAAATCCTGTATAGGTTGTTGTTGGGCATTCTCGGCTGTGGCAGCCATGGAGGGAATCACCAAGCTAAGTACTGGTAAGTTGATCTCCCTGGCCGAGCAGGAGCTCGTGGACTGCGACGCGAGCGGGGAAGACCAAGGGTGTGAGGGAGGTCTGATGGATGATGCATTTGACTTCATCCAACAAAATGGAGGGCTCACAACAGAGGCTAACTATCCCTACAAGGGGGTGGACGGCACGTGCAACTCCAACAAGGAATCCAAGCATGCAGCAAAGATCACTGGCCACGAAGACGTCCCTCCTAACAGTGAAGAAGCCCTCATGAAGGCCGTTGCCAACCAACCGGTGTCTGTCGCCATTGACGCTGGTGGCTCGGACTTTCAGCTCTACACGGAGGGCATCTTCACTGGTGACTGTGGCACCGACCTGGACCACGGCGTGACCGCCCGTCGGTTACGGGTAGACGATCATGGAACCAAGTATTGGCTGGTGAAGAACTCCTGGGGCACTGCCTGGGGGGAGAATGGTTATATAAGGATGCAAAAGGATGTGGATGCCAAAGAAGGACTTTGTGGCATTGCCATGCAAGCCTCATACCCAACAGCATAAGATCAGCTGAAGTTTCAATCCCATCTTACAATTAATATGCTTGCTAAATATTCCCTGTTTTATCATCTTCAACTTCCATCGCTTGTTCATGCACATATCAATATCTAGAAAAAAAAAAACAAAAATTGTGGCTCTCTCTTTCAAGTCGTCTATTCTTTTGAAGCTTAATTCAATAGAACGTGTTTATAAGGAAGTGCTAGCAGGAATTAGGATTGTACACCATATTCAAAATAATTATTCTAAAAATAATCGGTGTTGGCTCTGGAATTGGGTAATTCATCAGAGCAAAATGGGGGGGACACCAACGACACGATGGAAATGCGTCAACTTTCTGTACACTGCAATCTCCTTCATTCTATAATTAAGTATTCCTTCCTCTCCTAAATTTCAATCAACGATGTGATCTCCCTCTTAGTTAATTGCAAGTCCAAAATGAAGATAAAATGAGACCCGCTTACATGTTTGCATCTTTTGATTAAACTTCAAGGTTAATTTTATTCCTATTTAAGGAATTAATCTTATAAATGTAAAAGGCCAAATAATGTTTGGCTTCATGCATGATAGAAATAATGGCGTCAAACTCATGGTTGCTTCAACGTTTCAATTAAATTGCTTAAGTTACGGGAGTTCGAGAACTTAATTTTGGATTGCAGCGGTCGCATATCATTTGATCATCTTTCTCTTTGTTTTAATTAATAATAAAGTAAATATAATATATTTTTCTAAAACTGGCCTTCTTATGTAAAACCGAAAACCTGAACATCAAGCGCACTGATCAGTAGCAAATTCCAAATGCAAATATCCCCGACTGAGAAAACTCATGTAATTAGATCAAAATGCAAATTCTAGGTATGCTAACATATATAAAGTGAAAAAAAAAAAGTGGAATTCATGATGCTACTTTCCCGTAACAGACTAAGTCGTCTAACTTGTCTTTCTATACTTTATACTACTTCCTCCCATTATCAGCCGGAGAATTGGTGCCTCTCGATAGTGCAGTCCACCAAGATGTTTCGTAGCTCAATGAATAGAAATCACATTTTCTTGTTTAAAGAGATTTTGTGTTAATTAATCAAAAGAGACATTGGCCATCAGTGTTTTAAAAACCAAGCGGAGATTTAACCGGTGGAGCATCCGATACTGGTGCAACCGGTTCAACCGGGTTAAATGGGTGGTTCAACCGGTATGAGCTGTATTTTATTAAAAATTCGTAATAAGATCTTTATATCCAAATACAAGTTTAAAACTAAAAAAAACTATTAAAGGTACTATAAACGGTAACTAGACCGGTTCAACGGTTTGGACCGTTTTACGGTTCAGCGGTTGAACCGCTCAAACCGCCGATTAACCGGTTTTTCACCTTTTCTAGGTTTTAAAGCAAACCTAACCGGTCGAATCCTCGGTTCTGGTTGAACCTTGTCGAACCGGGCGGCTCAGTTCAATTTTTAAAACACAGTTACTCACAGAACAAAATACATTTTAATATACGAAATCACTTTCTTGATGTGACAGGTAAAGAGGAAGATTAATTAAAATGCCAGAACGAATGATACCTGAGCGACAAAAGTGTTCTCAAATTCCATTGAGCATCAATCACATTGAGAGAATGAACACCAAGAAGTAATGAAGAAACTTGCAGCAATAGAAGTCGTCTTATTCCAGAGATGTTGGAAGAGAATTTGTATTAATTAAATGAGTTATGCTAGACGCTTGCAGATGCACCTATCCGATGCACATGTTAATCTAAGCCCATAAAAATATAAGAAAATATTTTTCTATAAAATCTTATTTTCTTGACGATAAACCCTAGGCCTCAATGGTTTAGATTAACATGTACGTGGGATAGGTGCTGCCATAGGTATAACTACCAATTTTCTAATTAAATTTAGAAGCATGTTACTACTTTCTAGTCATATATTATTACAATGAAGCTTTTCCTTACTGATTATCGCATTTGAGCAGTGAGGGAAGAACATGCATGTGGCATTGGCTTCGATGTCAGTAGCCCGTCTGTACCTACATCAACTACACTGAAGTTGATCCCCTCCAAATTGACAAATACGGGGATGATTTTTCAATAGCATCCACTTCTTTAAAATGTCTCGAATGAAAAAAATTTTATGAGAACTTATCATGATGTCTTCACTATTAACGTCTTATATATCCAAAGCTATAAATATATATTAAACGGTTCAGGCCTAAAAAATTAGTTGTACATATATTAATTGTCAATTTCAGCACTCAGCTGGTTAAACAACAACATAAAACCCCATAAAATAATTGAGTAAGCATCACCTTTTTGGCCTGTATGAAATTGATAGGATATAGAGACATGTGTTTGAATTATCTGTGAAGCAAACACCTCCGTGCGCCAAAGGGTGGTCGATAAAATAATGTATGATGACATCCATCTTGGCAAGTACAAGCCCCACGGACATGGCGCCTGTGCTTGATTAAATTTTTTTTTTTACTTTCCATCCAAATCATTACGCTTTACACTTCACGTACCCTCATCTTCATACTAAACAGCAAATTATTCAAACAAATTAAGAGTCTCAAGTTAGCATTCAACGCCTGCTACCTATATAAGCCCCTGAAGGAAGGAGAGGATATCAAACTCAGCCTAGCCAGTTATATAAGAGTTACTTGTTCGGAAGCTTAATTGAGTTGGAAGAGCAAATATGGCTTCGACCCATCAATTCTTGTCCTTTGCATTGCTCGTGTTGAGCGTTTTTTTCTCCGAGGAATGTCTCGCACTCTGCCCGAGGCAGCAACGATGAAGAGCCGCCACGAGGAATGGATGGCTCGGTTTGGGCGTGAATACGAGAATGCAGAAGAGAAACAGCGTCGTTTTGAGATATTCAAGGCCAACATGGAGTACATAGAGTCATTCAACAACGCTCCTGGTAAATCTTACAAGTTGGGTGCCAATCAGTTTGCAGACATGACCAACGAAGAATTCAAGGTCTCTCGTAATGGGTTCAAGCCCTCCCAGTCCAAAGTCATCACCAGTACATCCTTCAAGTATCAAAACTCCGCTGCAGTGCCATCAACTATGGACTGGAGGAAGAAAGGTGCAGTGACACCCATCAAGGACCAAGGACAGTGTGGTAAGTACGGTATTATTACCCGTTGTAAATTTGAAGTCACAAAATAAGCTAGTAATTACTTCATTGGCAAAATCCTGTATAGGTTGTTGTTGGGCATTCTCGGCTGTGGCAGCCATGGAGGGAATCACCAAGCTAAGTACTGGTAAGTTGATCTCCTGGCCGAGCAGGAGCTCGTGGACTGCGACGCGAGCGGGAAGACCAAGGGTGTGAGGGAGGTCTGATGGATGATGCATTTGACTTCATCCAACAAAATGGAGGGCTCACAACAGAGGCTAACTATCCCTACAAGGGGGTGGACGGCACGTGCAACTCCAACAAGGAATCCAAGCATGCAGCAAAGATCACTGGCCACGAAGACGTCCCTCCTAACAGTGAAGAAGCCCTCATGAAGGCCGTTGCCAACCAACCGGTGTCTGTCGCCATTGACGCTGGTGGCTCGGACTTTCAGCTCTACACGGAGGGCATCTTCACTGGTGACTGTGGCACCGACCTGGACCACGGCGTGACCGCCCGTCGGTTACGGGTAGACGATCATGGAACCAAGTATTGGCTGGTGAAGAACTCCTGGGGCACTGCCTGGGGGGAGAATGGTTATATAAGGATGCAAAAGGATGTGGATGCCAAAGAAGGACTTTGTGGCATTGCCATGCAAGCCTCATACCCAACAGCATAAGATCAGCTGAAGTTTCAATCCCATCTTACAATTAATATGCTTGCTAAATATTCCCTGTTTTATCATCTTCAACTTCCATCGCTTGTTCATGCACATATCAATATCTAGAAAAAAAAAAAACAAAAATTGTGGCTTTTCTCTTTCAAGTCGTCTATTCTTTTGAAGCTTAATTCAATAGAACGTGTTTATAAGGAAGTGCTAGCAGGAATTAGGATTGTACACCATATTCAAAATAATTATTCTAAAATAATCGGTGTTGGCTCTGGAATTGGGTAATTCATCAGAGCAAAATGGGGACACCAACGACACGATGGAAATGCGTCAACTTTCTGTACACTGCAATCTCCTTCATTCTATAATTAAGTATTCCTTCCTCTCCTAAATTTCAATCAACGATGTGATCTCCCCTCTTAGTTAATTGCAAGTCCAAAATGAAGATAAAATGAGACCCGCTTACATGTTTGCATCTTTTGATTAAACTTCAAGGTTAATTTTATTCCTATTTAAGGAATTAATCTTATAAATGTAAAAGGCCAAATAATGTTTGGCTTCATGCATGATAGAAATAATGGCGTCAAACTCATGGTTGCTTCAACGTTTCAATTAAATTGCTTAAGTTACGGGAGTTCGAGAACTTAATTTTGGATTGCAGCGGTCGCATATCATTTGATCATCTTTCTCTTTGTTTTAATTAATAATAAAGTAAATATAATATATTTTTCTAAAACTGGCCTTCTTATGTAAAACCGAAAACCTGAACATCAAAGCGCACTGATCAGTAGCAAATTCCAAATGCAAATATCCCCGACTGAGAAAACTCATGTAATTAGATCAAAATGCAAATTCTAGGTATGCTAACATATATAAAGTGAAAAAAAAAAGTGGAATTCATGATGCTACTTTCCGTAACAGACTAAGTCGTCTAACTTGTCTTTCTATACTTTATACTACTTCCTCCCATTATCAGCCGGAGAATTGGTGCCTCTCGATAGTGCAGTCCACCAAGATGTTTCGTAGCTCAATGAATAGAAATCACATTTTCTTGTTTAAAGAGATTTTGTGTTAATTAATCAAAAGAGACATTGGCCATCAGTGTTTTAAAACCAAGCGGAGATTTAACCGGTGGAGCATCCGATACTGGTGCAACCGGTTCAACCGGGTTAAATGGGTGGTTCAACCGGTATGAGCTGTATTTTATTAAAAATTCGTAATAAGATCTTTATATCCAAATACAAGTTTAAAACTAAAAAAACTATTAAAGGTACTATAAACGGTAACTAGACCGGTTCAACGGTTTGGACCGTTTTTACGGTTCAGCGGTTGAACCGCTCAAACCGCTTGATTAACCGGTTTTTCACCTTTTCTAGGTTTTAAAGCAAACCTAACGGTCGAATCCTCGGTTCTGGTTGAACCTTGTCGAACCGGCCGGCTCAGTTCAATTTTAAAACACAGTTACTCACAGAACAAAATACATTTTAATATACGAAATCACTTTCTTGATGTGACAGGTAAAGAGGAAGATTAATTAAAATGCCAGAACGAATGATACCTGAGCGACAAAAGTGTTCTCAAATTCCATTGAGCATCAATCACATTGAGAGAATGAACACCAAGAAGTAATGAAGAAACTTGCAGCAATAGAAGTCGTCTTATTCCAGAGATGTTGGAAGAGAATTTGTATTAATTAAATGAGTTATGCTAGACGCTTGCAGATGCACCTATCCGATGCACATGTTAATCTAAGCCCATAAAAATATAAGAAAATATTTTTTCTATAAAATCTTATTTTCTTGACGATAAACCCTAGGCCTCAATGGTTTAGATTAACATGTACGTGGGATAGGTGCTGCCATAGGTATAACTACCAATTTTCTAATTAAATTTAGAAGCATGTTACTACTTTCTAGTCATATATTATTACAATGAAGCTTTTCCTTACTGATTATCGCATTTGAGCAGTGAGGGAAGAACATGCATGTGGCATTGGCTTCGATGTCAGTAGCCCGTCTGTACCTACATCAACTACACTGAAGTTGATCCCCTCCAAATTGACAAATACGGGGATGATTTTTCAATAGCATCCACTTCTTTAAAATGTCTCGAATGAAAAAAATTTTATGAGAACTTATCATGATGTCTTCACTATTAACGTCTTATATATCCAAAGCTATAAATATATATTAAACGGTTCAGGCCTAAAAAATTAGTTGTACATATATTAATTGTCAATTTCAGCACTCAGCTGGTTAAACAACAACATAAAACCCCATAAAATAATTGAGTAAGCATCACCTTTTGGCCTGTATGAAATTGATAGGATATAGAGACATGTGTTTGAATTATCTGTGAAGCAAACACCTCCGTGCGCCAAAGGGTGGTCGATAAAATAATGTATGATGACATCCATCTTGGCAAGTACAAGCCCCACGGACATGGCGCCTGTGCTTGATTAAATTTTTTTTTTTTACTTTCCATCCAAATCATTACGCTTTACACTTCACGTACCCTCATCTTCATACTAAACAGCAAATTATTCAAACAAATTAAGAGTCTCAAGTTAGCATTCAACGCCTGCTACCTATATAAGCCCCTGAAGGAAGGAGAGGATATCAAACTCAGCCTAGCCAGTTATATAAGAGTTACTTGTTCGGAAGCTTAATTGAGTTGGAAGAGCAAATATGGCTTGACCCATCAATTCTTGTCCTTTGCATTGCTCGTGTTGAGCGTTTTCTTTCTCCGAGGAATGTCTCGCACTCTGCCCGAGGCAGCAACGATGAAGAGCCGCCACGAGGAATGGATGGCTCGGTTTGGGCGTGAATACGAGAATGCAGAAGAGAAACAGCGTCGCTTTTGAGATATTCAAGGCCAACATGGAGTACATAGAGTCATTCAACAACGCTCCTGGTAAATCTTACAAGTTGGGTGCCAATCAGTTTGCAGACATGACCAACGAAGAATTCAAGGTCTCTCGTAATGGGTTCAAGCCTCCCAGTCCAAAGTCATCACCAGTACATCCTTCAAGTATCAAAACTCCGCTGCAGTGCCATCAACTATGGACTGGAGGAAGAAAGGTGCAGTGACACCCATCAAGGACCAAGGACAGTGTGGTAAGTAATGCGGTATTATTACCCGTTGTAAATTTGAAGTCACAAAATAAGCTAGTAATTACTTCATTGGCAAAATCCTGTATAGGTTGTTGTTGGGCATTCTCGGCTGTGGCAGCCATGGAGGAATCACCAAGCTAAGTACTGGTAAGTTGATCTCCCTGGCCGAGCAGGAGCTCGTGGATCTGACGCGCGAGCGGGAAGACCAAGGGTGTGAGGGAGGTCTGATGGATGATGCATTTGACTTCATCCAACAAAATGGAGGGCTCACAACAGAGGCTAACTATCCCTACAAGGGGTGGACGGCACGTGCAACTCCAACAAGGAATCCAAGCATGCAGCAAAGATCACTGGCCACTTAAGACGTCCCTCCTAACAGTGAAGAAGCCCTCATGAAGGCCGTTGCCAACCAACCGGTGTCTGTCGCCATTGACGCTGGTGGCTCGGACTTTCAGCTCTACACGGAGGGCATCTTCACTGGTGACTGTGGCACCGACCTGGACCACGGCGTGACCGCCGCCGATTACGGGTAGACGATCATGGAACCAAGTATTGGCTGGTGAAGAACTCCTGGGGCACTGCCTGGGGAGAATGGTTATATAAGGATGCAAAAGGATGTGGATGCCAAAGAAGGACTTTGTGGCATTGCCATGCAAGCCTCATACCCAACAGCATAAGATCAGCTGAAGTTTCAATCCCATCTTACAATTAATATGCTTGCTAAATATTCCCTGTTTTATCATCTTCAACTTCCATCGCTTGTTCATGCACATATCAATATCTAGAAAAAAAAAAAAACAAAATTGTGGCTTTCTCTCTTTCAAGTCGTCTATTCTTTTGAAGCTTAATTCAATAGAACGTGTTTATAAGGAAGTGCTAGCAGGAATTAGGATTGTACACCATATTCAAAATAATTATTCTAAAATAATCGGTGTTGGCTCTGGAATTGGGTAATTCATCAGAGCAAAATGGGGACACCAACGACACGATGGAAATGCGCCAACTTTCTGTACACTGCAATCTCCTTCATTCTATAATTAAGTATTCCTTCCTCTCCTAAATTTCAATCAACGATGTGATCTCCCTCTTAGTTAATTGCAAGTCCAAAATGAAGATAAAATGAGACCCGCTTACATGTTTGCATCTTTTGATTAAACTTCAAGGTTAATTTTATTCCTATTTAAGGAATTAATCTTATAAATGTAAAAGGCCAAATAATGTTTGGCTTCATGCATGATAGAAATAATGGCGCCAAACTCATGGTTGCTTCAACGTTTCAATTAAATTGCTTAAGTTACGGGAGTTCGAGAACTTAATTTTGGATTGCAGCGGTCGCATATCATTTGATCATCTTTCTCTTTGTTTTAATTAATAATAAAGTAAATATAATATATTTTTCTAAAACTGGCCTTCTTATGTAAAACCGAAAACCTGAACATCAAGCGCACTGATCAGTAGCAAATTCCAAATGCAAATATCCCCGACTGAGAAAACTCATGTAATTAGATCAAAATGCAAATTCTAGGTATGCTAACATATATAAAGTGAAAAAAAAAAGTGGAATTCATGATGCTACTTTCCCGTAACAGACTAAGTCGTCTAACTTGTCTTTCTATACTTTATACTACTTCCTCCCATTATCAGCCGGAGAATTGGTGCCTCTCGATAGTGCAGTCCACCAAGATGTTTCGTAGCTCAATGAATAGAAATCACATTTTCTTGTTTAAAGAGATTTTGTGTTAATTAATCAAAAGAGACATTGGCCATCAGTGTTTTAAAACCGAAGCGGAGATTTAACCGTGGAGCATCCGATACTGGTGCAACCGGTTCAACCGGGTTAAATGGGTGGTTCAACCGGTATGAGCTGTATTTTATTAAAAATTCGTAATAAGATCTTTATATCCAAATACAAGTTTAAAACTAAAAAAAACTATTAAAGGTACTATAAACGGTAACTAGACCGGTTCAACCGGTTTGGACCGCTTTTACGGTTCAGCGGTTGAACCGCTCAAACCGCCAGCTAAACGGTTTTTCACCTTTTCTAGGTTTTAAAGCAAACCTAACGGTCGAATCCTCGGTTCTGGTTGAACCTTGTCGAACCGGCCGGCTCAGTTCAATTTTTAAAACACAGTTACTCACAGAACAAAATACATTTTAATATACGAAATCACTTTCTTGATGTGACAGGTAAAGAGGAAGATTAATTAAAATGCCAGAACGAATGATACCTGAGCGACAAAAGTGTTCTCAAATTCCATTGAGCATCAATCACATTGAGAGAATGAACACCAAGAAGTAATGAAGAAACTTGCAGCAATAGAAGTCGTCTTATTCCAGAGATGTTGGAAGAGAATTTGTATTAATTAAATGAGTTATGCTAGACGCTTCTTGCAGATGCACCTATCCGATGCACATGTTAATCTAAGCCCATAAAAATATAAGAAAATATTTTTTCTATAAAATCTTATTTTCTTGACGATAAACCCTAGGCCTCAATGGTTTAGATTAACATGTACGTGGGATAGGTGCTGCCATAGGTATAACTACCAATTTTCTAATTAAATTTAGAAGCATGTTACTACTTTCTAGTCATATATTATTACAATGAAGCTTTTCCTTACTGATTATCGCATTTGAGCAGTGAGGGAAGAACATGCATGTGGCATTGGCTTCGATGTCAGTAGCCCGTCTGTACCTACATCAACTACACTGAAGTTGATCCCCTCCAAATTGACAAATACGGGGATGATTTTTCAATAGCATCCACTTCTTTAAAATGTCTCGAATGAAAAAATTTTATGAGAACTTATCATGATGTCTTCACTATTAACGTCTTATATATCCAAAGCTATAAATATATATTAAACGGTTCAGGCCTAAAAATTAGTTGTACATATATTAATTGTCAATTTCAGCACTCAGCTGGTTAAACAACAACATAAAACCCCATAAAATAATTGAGTAAGCATCACCTTTTTGGCCTGTATGAAATTGATAGGATATAGAGACATGTGTTTGAATTATCTGTGAAGCAAACACCTCCGTGCGCCAAAGGGTGGTCGATAAAATAATGTATGATGACATCCATCTTGGCAAGTACAAGCCCCACGGACATGGCGCCTGTGCTTGATTAAATTTTTTTTTTTACTTTCCATCCAAATCATTACGCTTTACACTTCACGTACCCTCATCTTCATACTAAACAGCAAATTATTCAAACAAATTAAGAGTCTCAAGTTAGCATTCAACGCCTGCTACCTATATAAGCCCCTGAAGGAAGGAGAGGATATCAAACTCAGCCTAGCCAGTTATATAAGAGTTACTTGTTCGGAAGCTTAATTGAGTTGGAAGAGCAAATATGGCTTCGACCCATCAATTCTTGTCCTTTGCATTGCTCGTGTTGAGCGTTTTCTTTCTCCGAGGAATGTCTCGCACTCTGCCCGAGGCAGCAACGATGAAGAGCCGCCACGAGGAATGGATGGCTCGGTTTGGGCGTGAATACGAGAATGCAGAAGAGAAACAGCGTCGCTTTTGAGATATTCAAGGCCAACATGGAGTACATAGAGTCATTCAACAACGCTCCTGGTAAATCTTACAAGTTGGGTGCCAATCAGTTTGCAGACATGACCAACGAAGAATTCAAGGTCTCTCGTAATGGGTTCAAGCCCTCCCAGTCCAAAGTCATCACCAGTACATCCTTCAAGTATCAAAACTCCGCTGCAGTGCCATCAACTATGGACTGGAGGAAGAAAGGTGCAGTGACACCCATCAAGGACCAAGGACAGTGTGGTAAGTACGGTATTATTACCGTTGTAAATTTGAAGTCACAAAATAAGCTAGTAATTACTTCATTGGCAAAATCCTGTATAGGTTGTTGTTGGGCATTCTCGGCTGTGGCAGCCATGGAGGGAATCACCAAGCTAAGTACTGGTAAGTTGATCTCCTGGCCGAGCAGGAGCTCGTGGACTGCGACGCGAGCGGGAAGACCAAGGGTGTGAGGGAGGTCTGATGGATGATGCATTTGACTTCATCCAACAAAATGGAGGGCTCACAACAGAGGCTAACTATCCCTACAAGGGGGTGGACGGCACGTGCAACTCCAACAAGGAATCCAAGCATGCAGCAAAGATCACTGGCCACGAAGACGTCCCTCCTAACAGTGAAGAAGCCCTCATGAAGGCCGTTGCCAACCAACCGGTGTCTGTCGCCATTGACGCTGGTGGCTCGGACTTTCAGCTCTACACGGAGGGCATCTTCACTGGTGACTGTGGCACCGACCTGGACCACGGCGTGACCGCCGTCGGTTACGGGGTAGACGATCATGGAACCAAGTATTGGCTGGTGAAGAACTCCTGGGGCACTGCCTGGGGGGAGAATGGTTATATAAGGATGCAAAAGGATGTGGATGCCAAAGAAGGACTTTGTGGCATTGCCATGCAAGCCTCATACCCAACAGCATAAGATCAGCTGAAGTTTCAATCCCATCTTACAATTAATATGCTTGCTAAATATTCCCCTGTTTTATCATCTTCAACTTCCATCGCTTGTTCATGCACATATCAAAATCTAGAAAAAAAAAAACAAAAATTGTGGCTTTCTCTCTTTCAAGTCGTCTATTCTTTTGAAGCTTAATTCAATAGAACGTGTTTATAAGGAAGTGCTAGCAGGAATTAGGATTGTACACCATATTCAAAATAATTATTCTAAAAATAATCGGTGTTGGCTCTGGAATTGGGTAATTCATCAGAGCAAAATGGGGACACCAACGACACGATGGAAATGCGCGCCAACTTTCTGTACACTGCAATCTCCTTCATTCTATAATTAAGTATTCCTTCCCTCTCCTAAATTTCAATCAACGATGTGATCTCCCTCTTAGTTAATTGCAAGTCCAAAATGAAGATAAAATGAGACCCGCTTACATGTTTGCATCTTTTGATTAAACTTCAAGGTTAATTTTATTCCTATTTAAGGAATTAATCTTATAAATGTAAAAGGCCAAATAATGTTTGGCTTCATGCATGATAGAAATAATGGCGTCAAACTCATGGTTGCTTCAACGTTTCAATTAAATTGCTTAAGTTACGGGAGTTCGAGAACTTAATTTTGGATTGCAGCGGTCGCATATCATTTGATCATCTTTCTCTTTGTTTTAATTAATAATAAAGTAAATATAATATATTTTTCTAAAACTGGCCTTCTTATGTAAAACCGAAAACCTGAACATCAAGCGCACTGATCAGTAGCAAATTCCAAATGCAAATATCCCCGACTGAGAAAACTCATGTAATTAGATCAAAATGCAAATTCTAGGTATGCTAACATATATAAAGTGAAAAAAAAAAAAGTGGAATTCATGATGCTACTTTCCCGTAACAGACTAAGTCGTCTAACTTGTCTTTCTATACTTTATACTACTTCCTCCCATTATCAGCCGGAGAATTGGTGCCTCTCGATAGTGCAGTCCACCAAGATGTTTCGTAGCTCAATGAATAGAAATCACATTTTCTTGTTTAAAGAGATTTTGTGTTAATTAATCAAAAAGAGACATTGGCCATCAGTGTTTTAAAACCAAGCGGAGATTTAACCGGTGGAGCATCCGATACTGGTGCAACCGGTTCAACCGGGTTAAATGGGTGGTTCAACCGGTATGAGCTGTATTTTATTAAAAATTCGTAATAAGATCTTTATATCCAAATACAAGTTTAAAACTAAAAAAAACTATTAAAGGTACTATAAGCGGTAACTAGACCGGTTCAACCGGTTTGGACCGTTTTACGGTTCAGCGGTTGAACCGTTCAAACCGCTTGATTAACCGGTTTTTCACCTTTTCTAGGTTTTAAAGCAAACCTAACCGGTCGAATCCTCGGTTCTGGTTGAACCTTGTCGAACCGGCCGGCTCAGTTCAATTTTTAAAACACAGTTACTCACAGAACAAAATACATTTTAATATACTGTAAATCACTTTCTTGATGTGACAGGTAAAGAGGAAGATTAATTAAAATGCCAGAACGAATGATACCTGAGCGACAAAAGTGTTCTCAAATTCCATTGAGCATCAATCACATTGAGAGAATGAACACCAAGAAGTAATGAAGAAACTTGCAGCAATAGAAGTCGTCTTATTCCAGAGATGTTGGAAGAGAATTTGTATTAATTAAATGAGTTATGCTAGACGCTTCTTGCAGATGCACCTATCCGATGCACATGTTAATCTAAGCCCATAAAAATATAAGAAAATATTTTTCTATAAAATCTTATTTTCTTGACGATAAACCCTAGGCCTCAATGGTTTAGATTAACATGTACGTGGGATAGGTGCTGCCATAGGTATAACTACCAATTTTCTAATTAAATTTAGAAGCATGTTACTACTTTCTAGTCATATATTATTACAATGAAGCTTTTCCTTACTGATTATCGCATTTGAGCAGTGAGGGAAGAACATGCATGTGGCATTGGCTTCGATGTCAGTAGTCCGTCTGTACCTACATCAACTACACTGAAGTTGATCCTCCAAATTGACAAATACGGGGATGATTTTTCAATAGCATCCACTTCTTTAAAATGTCTCGAATGAAAAAATTTTATGAGAACTTATCATGATGTCTTCACTATTAACGTCTTATATATCCAAAGCTATAAATATATATTAAACGGTTCAGGCCTAAAAATTAGTTGTACATATATTAATTGTCAATTTCAGCACTCAGCTGGTTAAACAACAACATAAAACCCCATAAAATAATTGAGTAAGCATCACCTTTTTGGCCTGTATGAAATTGATAGGATATAGAGACATGTGTTTGAATTATCTGTGAAGCAAACACCTCCGTGCGCCAAAGGGTGGTCGATAAAATAATGTATGATGACATCCATCTTGGCAAGTACAAGCCCCACGGACATGGCGCCTGTGCTTGATTAAATTTTTTTTTTTTACTTTCCATCCAAATCATTACGCTTTACACTTCACGTACCCTCATCTTCATACTAAACAGCAAATTATTCAAACAAATTAAGAGTCTCAAGTTAGCATTCAACGCCTGCTACCTATATAAGCCCCTGAAGGAAGGAGAGGATATCAAACTCAGCCTAGCCAGTTATATAAGAGTTACTTGTTCGGAAGCTTAATTGAGTTGGAAGAGCAAATATGGCTTCGACCCATCAATTCTTGTCCTTTGCATTGCTCGTGTTGAGTTTTTCTTTCTCCGAGGAATGTCTCGCACTCTGCCCGAGGCAGCAACGATGAAGAGCCGCCACGAGGAATGGATGGCTCGGTTTGGGCGTGAATACGAGAATGCAGAAGAGAAACAGCGTCGTTTTGAGATATTCAAGGCCAACATGGAGTACATAGAGTCATTCAACAACGCTCCTGGTAAATCTTACAAGTTGGGTGCCAATCAGTTTGCAGACATGACCAACGAAGAATTCAAGGTCTCTCGTAATGGGTTCAAGCCCTCCCAGTCCAAAGTCATCACCAGTACATCCTTCAAGTATCAAAACTCCGCTGCAGTGCCATCAACTATGGACTGGAGGAAGAAAGGTGCAGTGACACCCATCAAGGACCAAGGACAGTGTGGTAAGTACGGTATTATTACCCGTTGTAAATTTGAAGTCACAAAATAAGCTAGTAATTACTTCATTGGCAAAATCCTGTATAGGTTGTTGTTGGGCATTCTCGGCTGTGGCAGCCATGGAGGGAATCACCAAGCTAAGTACTGGTAAGTTGATCTCCTGGCCGAGCAGGAGCTCGTGGATCATGACGCGAGCGGGAAGACCAAGGGTGTGAGGGAGGTCTGATGGATGATGCATTTGACTTCATCCAACAAAATGGAGGGCTCACAACAGAGGCTAACTATCCCTACAAGGGGGTGGACGGCACGTGCAACTCCAACAAGGAATCCAAGCATGCAGCAAAGATCACTGGCCACGAAGACGTCCCTCCTAACAGTGAAGAAGCCCTCATGAAGGCCGTTGCCAACCAACCGGTGTCTGTCGCCATTGACGCTGGTGGCTCGGACTTTCAGCTCTACACGGAGGGCATCTTCACTGGTGACTGTGGCACCGACCTGGACCACGGCGTGACCGCCGTCGGTTACGGGGTAGACGATCATGGAACCAAGTATTGGCTGGTGAAGAACTCCTGGGGCACTGCCTGGGGGGAGAATGGTTATATAAGGATGCAAAAGGATGTGGATGCCAAAGAAGGACTTTGTGGCATTGCCATGCAAGCCTCATACCCAACAGCATAAGATCAGCTGAAGTTTCAATCCCATCTTACAATTAATATGCTTGCTAAATATTCCCCTGTTTTATCATCTTCAACTTCCATCGCTTGTTCATGCACATATCAATATCTAGAAAAAAAAAAAACAAAAATTGTGGCTTTCTCTCTTTCAAGTCGTCTATTCTTTTGAAGCTTAATTCAATAGAACGTGTTTATAAGGAAGTGCTAGCAGGAATTAGGATTGTACACCATATTCAAAATAATTATTCTAAAAATAATCGGTGTTGGCTCTGGAATTGGGTAATTCATCAGAGCAAAATGGGGGACACCAACGACACGATGGAAATGCGTCAACTTTCTGTACACTGCAATCTCCTTCATTCTATAATTAAGTATTCCTTCCCTCTCCTAAATTTCAATCAACGATGTGATCTCCCCTCTTAGTTAATTGCAAGTCCAAAAATGAAGATAAAATGAGACCCGCTTACATGTTTGCATCTTTTGATTAAACTTCAAGGTTAATTTTATTCCTATTTAAGGAATTAATCTTATAAATGTAAAAGGCCAAATAATGTTTGGCTTCATGCATGATAGAAATAATGGCGTCAAACTCATGGTTGCTTCAACGTTTCAATTAAATTGCTTAAGTTACGGGAGTTCGAGAACTTAATTTTGGATTGCAGCGGTCGCATATCATTTGATCATCTTTCTCTTTGTTTTAATTAATAATAAAGTAAATATAATATATTTTTCTAAAACTGGCCTTCTTATGTAAAACCGAAAACCTGAACATCAAGCGCACTGATCAGTAGCAAATTCCAAATGCAAATATCCCCGACTGAGAAAACTCATGTAATTAGATCAAAATGCAAATTCTAGGTATGCTAACATATATAAAGTGAAAAAAAAAAAAAGTGGAATTCATGATGCTACTTTCCGTAACAGACTAAGTCGTCTAACTTGTCTTTCTATACTTTATACTACTTCCTCCCATTATCGGAGAATTGGTGCCTCTCGATAGTGCAGTCCACCAAGATGTTTCGTAGCTCAATGAATAGAAATCACATTTTCTTGTTTAAAGAGATTTTGTGTTAATTAATCAAAAAGAGACATTGGCCATCAGTGTTTTAAAACCAAGCGGAGATTTAACCGGTGGAGCATCCGATACTGGTGCAACCGGTTCAACCGGGTTAAATGGGTGGTTCAACCGGTATGAGCTGTATTTTATTAAAAATTCGTAATAAGATCTTTATATCCAAATACAAGTTTAAAACTAAAAAAACTATTAAAGGTACTATAACGGTAACTAGACCGGTTCAACCGGTTTGGACCGCTTTTACTGTTCAGCGGTTGAACCGTTCAAACCGCCGATTAACCGTTTTTCACCTTTTCTAGGTTTTAAAGCAAACCTAACGGTCGAATCCTCGGTTCTGGTTGAACCTTGTCGAACCGGCGGCTCAGTTCAATTTTTAAAACACAGTTACTCACAGAACAAAATACATTTTAATATACGAAATCACTTTCTTGATGTGACAGGTAAAGAGGAAGATTAATTAAAATGCCAGAACGAATGATACCTGAGCGACAAAAGTGTTCTCAAATTCCATTGAGCATCAATCACATTGAGAGAATGAACACCAAGAAGTAATGAAGAAACTTGCAGCAATAGAAGTCGTCTTATTCCAGAGATGTTGGAAGAGAATTTGTATTAATTAAATGAGTTATGCTAGACGCTTCTTGCAGATGCACCTATCCGATGCACATGTTAATCTAAGCCCATAAAAATATAAGAAAATATTTTTCTATAAAATCTTATTTTCTTGACGATAAACCCTAGGCCTCAATGGTTTAGATTAACATGTACGTGGGATAGGTGCTGCCATAGGTATAACTACCAATTTTCTAATTAAATTTAGAAGCATGTTACTACTTTCTAGTCATATATTATTACAATGAAGCTTTTCCTTACTGATTATCGCATTTGAGCAGTGAGGGAAGAACATGCATGTGGCATTGGCTTCGATGTCAGTAGCCCGTCTGTACCTACATCAACTACACTGAAGTTGATCCTCCAAATTGACAAATACGGGGATGATTTTTCAATAGCATCCACTTCTTTAAAATGTCTCGAATGAAAAAATTTTATGAGAACTTATCATGATGTCTTCACTATTAACGTCTTATATATCCAAAGCTATAAATATATATTAAACGGTTCAGGCCTAAAAATTAGTTGTACATATATTAATTGTCAATTTCAGCACTCAGCTGGTTAAACAACAACATAAAACCCCATAAAATAATTGAGTAAGCATCACCTTTTGGCCTGTATGAAATTGATAGGATATAGAGACATGTGTTTGAATTATCTGTGAAGCAAACACCTCCGTGCGCCAAAGGGTGGTCGATAAAATAATGTATGATGACATCCATCTTGGCAAGTACAAGCCCCACGGACATGGCGCCTGTGCTTGATTAAATTTTTTTTTTTTACTTTCCATCCAAATCATTACGCTTTACACTTCACGTACCCTCATCTTCATACTAAACAGCAAATTATTCAAACAAATTAAGAGTCTCAAGTTAGCATTCAACGCCTGCTACCTATATAAGCCCCTGAAGGAAGGAGAGGATATCAAACTCAGCCTAGCCAGTTATATAAGAGTTACTTGTTCGGAAGCTTAATTGAGTTGGAAGAGCAAATATGGCTTCGACCCATCAATTCTTGTCCTTTGCATTGCTCGTGTTGAGCGTTTTCTTTCTCCGAGGAATGTCTCGCACTCTGCCCGAGGCAGCAACGATGAAGAGCCGCCACGAGGAATGGATGGCTCGGTTTGGGCGTGAATACGAGAATGCAGAAGAGAAACAGCGTCGTTTTGAGATATTCAAGGCCAACATGGAGTACATAGAGTCATTCAACAACGCTCCTGGTAAATCTTACAAGTTGGGTGCCAATCAGTTTGCAGACATGACCAACGAAGAATTCAAGGTCTCTCGTAATGGGTTCAAGCCCTCCCAGTCCAAAGTCATCACCAGTACATCCTTCAAGTATCAAAACTCCGCTGCAGTGCCATCAACTATGGACTGGAGGAAGAAAGGTGCAGTGACACCCATCAAGGACCAAGGACAGTGTGGTAAGTACGGTATTATTACCCGTTGTAAATTTGAAGTCACAAAATAAGCTAGTAATTACTTCATTGGCAAAATCCTGTATAGGTTGTTGTTGGGCATTCTCGGCTGTGGCAGCCATGGAGGAATCACCAAGCTAAGTACTGGTAAGTTGATCTCCCTGGCCGAGCAGGAGCTCGTGGACTGCGACGCGAGCGGGGAAGACCAAGGGTGTGAGGGAGGTCTGATGGATGATGCATTTGACTTCATCCAACAAAATGGAGGGCTCACAACAGAGGCTAACTATCCCTACAAGGGGTGGACGGCACGTGCAACTCCAACAAGGAATCAAGCATGCAGCAAAGATCACTGGCCACGAAGACGTCCCTCCTAACAGTGAAGAAGCCCTCATGAAGGCCGTTGCCAACCAACCGGTGTCTGTCGCCATTGACGCTGGTGGCTCGGACTTTCAGCTCTACACGGAGGGCATCTTCACTGGTGACTGTGGCACCGACCTGGACCACGGCGTGACCGCCGTCGGTTACGGGGTAGACGATCATGGAACCAAGTATTGGCTGGTGAAGAACTCCTGGGGCACTGCCTGGGGAGAATGGTTATATAAGGATGCAAAGGATGTGGATGCCAAAGAAGGACTTTGTGGCATTGCCATGCAAGCCTCATACCCAACAGCATAAGATCAGCTGAAGTTTCAATCCCATCTTACAATTAATATGCTTGCTAAATATTCCCTGTTTTATCATCTTCAACTTCCATCGCTTGTTCATGCACATATCAAAATCTAGAAAAAAAAAAACAAAAATTGTGGCTTTCTCTCTTTCAAGTCGTCTATTCTTTTGAAGCTTAATTCAATAGAACGTGTTTATAAGGAAGTGCTAGCAGGAATTAGGATTGTACACCATATTCAAAATAATTATTCTAAAATAATCGGTGTTGGCTCTGGAATTGGGTAATTCATCAGAGCAAAATGGGGACACCAACGACACGATGGAAATGCGTCAACTTTCTGTACACTGCAATCTCCTTCATTCTATAATTAAGTATTCCTTCCCTCTCCTAAATTTCAATCAACGATGTGATCTCCCTCTTAGTTAATTGCAAGTCCCAAAAATGAAGATAAAATGAGACCCGCTTACATGTTTGCATCTTTTGATTAAACTTCAAGGTTAATTTTATTCCTATTTAAGGAATTAATCTTATAAATGTAAAAGGCCAAATAATGTTTGGCTTCATGCATGATAGAAATAATGGCGTCAAACTCATGGTTGCTTCAACGTTTCAATTAAATTGCTTAAGTTACGGAGTTCGAGAACTTAATTTTGGATTGCAGCGGTCGCATATCATTTGATCATCTTTCTCTTTGTTTTAATTAATAATAAAGTAAATATAATATATTTTTCTAAAACTGGCCTTCTTATGTAAAACCGAAAACCTGAACATCAAGCGCACTGATCAGTAGCAAATTCCAAATGCAAATATCCCCGACTGAGAAAACTCATGTAATTAGATCAAAATGCAAATTCTAGGTATGCTAACATATATAAAGTGAAAAAAAAAAAGTGGAATTCATGATGCTACTTTCCCGTAACAGACTAAGTCGTCTAACTTGTCTTTCTATACTTTATACTACTTCCTCCCATTATCAGCCGGAGAATTGGTGCCTCTCGATAGTGCAGTCCACCAAGATGTTTCAGTAGCTCAATGAATAGAAATCACATTTTCTTGTTTAAAGAGATTTTGTGTTAATTAATCAAAAAGAGACATTGGCCATCAGTGTTTTAAAAACCGAAGCGGAGATTTAACCGGTGGAGCATCCGATACTGGTGCAACCGGTTCAACCGGGTTAAATGGGTGGTTCAACCGGTATGAGCTGTATTTTATTAAAAATTCGTAATAAGATCTTTATATCCAAATACAAGTTTAAAACTAAAAAAAACTATTAAAGGTACTATAAGCGGTAACTAGACCGGTTCAACCGGTTTGGACCGTTTTTACGGTTCAGCGGTTGAACCGTTCAAACCGCCGATTAACGGTTTTTCACCTTTTCTAGGTTTTAAAGCAAACCTAACCGGTCGAATCCTCGGTTCTGGTTGAACCTTGTCGAACCGGCCGGCTCAGTTCAATTTTTAAAACACAGTTACTCACAGAACAAAATACATTTTAATATACGAAATCACTTTCTTGATGTGACAGGTAAAGAGGAAGATTAATTAAAATGCCAGAACGAATGATACCTGAGCGACAAAAGTGTTCTCAAATTCCATTGAGCATCAATCACATTGAGAGAATGAACACCAAGAAGTAATGAAGAAACTTGCAGCAATAGAAGTCGTCTTATTCCAGAGATGTTGGAAGAGAATTTGTATTAATTAAATGAGTTATGCTAGACGCTTCTTGCAGATGCACCTATCCGATGCACATGTTAATCTAAGCCCATAAAAATATAAGAAAATATTTTTCTATAAAATCTTATTTTCTTGACGATAAACCCTAGGCCTCAATGGTTTAGATTAACATGTACGTGGGATAGGTGCTGCCATAGGTATAACTACCAATTTTCTAATTAAATTTAGAAGCATGTTACTACTTTCTAGTCATATAGTATTACAATGAAGCTTTTCCTTACTGATTATCGCATTTGAGCAGTGAGGGAAGAACATGCATGTGGCATTGGCTTCGATGTCAGTAGCCCGTCTGTACCTACATCAACTACACTGAAGTTGATCCCTCCAAATTGACAAATACGGGGATGATTTTTCAATAGCATCCACTTCTTTAAAATGTCTCGAATGAAAAAATTTTATGAGAACTTATCATGATGTCTTCACTATTAACGTCTTATATATCCAAAGCTATAAATATATATTAAACGGTTCAGGCCTAAAAATTAGTTGTACATATATTAATTGTCAATTTCAGCACTCAGCTGGTTAAACAACAACATAAAACCCCATAAAATAATTGAGTAAGCATCACCTTTTGGCCTGTATGAAATTGATAGGATATAGAGACATGTGTTTGAATTATCTGTGAAGCAAACACCTCCGTGCGCCAAAGGGTGGTCGATAAAATAATGTATGATGACATCCATCTTGGCAAGTACAAGCCCCACGGACATGGCGCCTGTGCTTGATTAAATTTTTTTTTTTTTTACTTTCCATCCAAATCATTACGCTTTACACTTCACGTACCCTCATCTTCATACTAAACAGCAAATTATTCAAACAAATTAAGAGTCTCAAGTTAGCATTCAACGCCTGCTACCTATATAAGCCCCTGAAGGAAGGAGAGGATATCAAACTCAGCCTAGCCAGTTATATAAGAGTTACTTGTTCGGAAGCTTAATTGAGTTGGAAGAGCAAATATGGCTTCGACCCATCAATTCTTGTCCTTTGCATTGCTCGTGTTGAGCGTTTTCTTTCTCCGAGGAATGTCTCGCACTCTGCCCGAGGCAGCAACGATGAAGAGCCGCCACGAGGAATGGATGGCTCGGTTTGGGCGTGAATACGAGAATGCAGAAGAGAAACAGCGTGCTTTTGAGATATTCAAGGCCAACATGGAGTACATAGAGTCATTCAACAACGCTCCTGGTAAATCTTACAAGTTGGGTGCCAATCAGTTTGCAGACATGACCAACGAAGAATTCAAGGTCTCTCGTAATGGGTTCAAGCCCTCCCAGTCCAAAGTCATCACCAGTACATCCTTCAAGTATCAAAACTCCGCTGCAGTGCCATCAACTATGGACTGGAGGAAGAAAGGTGCAGTGACACCCATCAAGGACCAAGGACAGTGTGGTAAGTACGGTATTATTACCCGTTGTAAATTTGAAGTCACAAAATAAGCTAGTAATTACTTCATTGGCAAAATCCTGTATAGGTTGTTGTTGGGCATTCTCGGCTGTGGCAGCCATGGAGGGAATCACCAAGCTAAGTACTGGTAAGTTGATCTCCCTGGCCGAGCAGGAGCTCGTGGACTGCGACGCGAGCGGGGAAGACCAAGGGTGTGAGGGAGGTCTGATGGATGATGCATTTGACTTCATCCAACAAAATGGAGGGCTCACAACAGAGGCTAACTATCCCTACAAGGGGGTGGACGGCACGTGCAACTCCAACAAGGAATCCAAGCATGCAGCAAAGATCACTGGCCACGAAGACGTCCCTCCTAACAGTGAAGAAGCCCTCATGAAGGCCGTTGCCAACCAACCGGTGTCTGTCGCCATTGACGCTGGTGGCTCGGACTTTCAGCTCTACACGGAGGGCATCTTCACTGGTGACTGTGGCACCGACCTGGACCACGGCGTGACCGCCGTCGTCGTTACGGGTAGACGATCATGGAACCAAGTATTGGCTGGTGAAGAACTCCTGGGGCACTGCCTGGGGAGAATGGTTATATAAGGATGCAAAAGGATGTGGATGCCAAAGAAGGACTTTGTGGCATTGCCATGCAAGCCTCATACCCAACAGCATAAGATCAGCTGAAGTTTCAATCCCATCTTACAATTAATATGCTTGCTAAATATTCCCTGTTTTATCATCTTCAACTTCCATCGCTTGTTCATGCACATATCAATATCTAAAAAAAAAAACAAAATTGTGGCTTTCTCTCTTTCAAGTCGTCTATTCTTTTGAAGCTTAATTCAATAGAACGTGTTTATAAGGAAGTGCTAGCAGGAATTAGGATTGTACACCATATTCAAAATAATTATTCTAAAATAATCGGTGTTGGCTCTGGAATTGGGTAATTCATCAGAGCAAAATGGGGACACCAACGACACGATGGAAATGCGTCAACTTTCTGTACACTGCAATCTCCTTCATTCTATAATTAAGTATTCCTTCCTCTCCTAAATTTCAATCAACGATGTGATCTCCCCTCTTAGTTAATTGCAAGTCCAAAAATGAAGATAAATGAGACCCGCTTACATGTTTGCATCTTTTGATTAAACTTCAAGGTTAATTTTATTCCTATTTAAGGAATTAATCTTATAAATGTAAAAGGCCAAATAATGTTTGGCTTCATGCATGATAGAAATAATGGCGTCAAACTCATGGTTGCTTCAACGTTTCAATTAAATTGCTTAAGTTACGGGAGTTCGAGAACTTAATTTTGGATTGCAGCGGTCGCATATCATTTGATCATCTTTCTCTTTGTTTTAATTAATAATAAAGTAAATATAATATATTTTTCTAAAACTGGCCTTCTTATGTAAAACCGAAAACCTGAACATCAAGCGCACTGATCAGTAGCAAATTCCAAATGCAAATATCCCCGACTGAGAAAACTCATGTAATTAGATCAAAATGCAAATTCTAGGTATGCTAACATATATAAAAAAAAAAAAAAGTGGAATTCATGATGCTACTTTCCCGTAACAGACTAAGTCGTCTAACTTGTCTTTCTATACTTTATACTACTTCCTCCCATTATCAGCCGGAGAATTGGTGCCTCTCGATAGTGCAGTCCACCAAGATGTTTCGTAGCTCAATGAATAGAAATCACATTTTCTTGTTTAAAGAGATTTTGTGTTAATTAATCAAAAAGAGACATTGGCCATCAGTGTTTTAAAAACCGAAGCGGAGATTTAACCGGTGGAGCATCCGATACTGGTGCAACCGGTTCAACCGGGTTAAATGGGTGGTTCAACCGGTATGAGCTGTATTTTATTAAAAAATTCGTAATAAGATCTTTATATCCAAATACAAGTTTAAAACTAAAAAAAAACTATTAAAGGTACTATAAACGGTAACTAGACCGGTTCAACCGGTTTGGACCGTTTTACGGTTCAGCGGTTGAACCGTTCAAACCGCCAGTTAACCGGTTTTTCACCTTTTCTAGGTTTTAAAGCAAACCTAACCGGTCGAATCCTCGGTTCTGGTTGAACCTTGTCGAACCGGCCGGCTCAGTTCAATTTTTAAAACACAGTTACTCACAGAACAAAATACATTTTAATATACGAAATCACTTTCTTGATGTGACAGGTAAAGAGGAAGATTAATTAAAATGCCAGAACGAATGATACCTGAGCGACAAAAGTGTTCTCAAATTCCATTGAGCATCAATCACATTGAGAGAATGAACACCAAGAAGTAATGAAGAAACTTGCAGCAATAGAAGTCGTCTTATTCCAGAGATGTTGGAAGAGAATTTGTATTAATTAAATGAGTTATGCTAGACGCTTCTTGCAGATGCACCTATCCGATGCACATGTTAATCTAAGCCCATAAAAATATAAGAAAATATTTTTTCTATAAAATCTTATTTTCTTGACGATAAACCCTAGGCCTCAATGGTTTAGATTAACATGTACGTGGGATAGGTGCTGCCATAGGTATAACTACCAATTTTCTAATTAAATTTAGAAGCATGTTACTACTTTCTAGTCATATAGTATTACAATGAAGCTTTTCCTTACTGATTATCGCATTTGAGCAGTGAGGGAAGAACATGCATGTGGCATTGGCTTCGATGTCAGTAGCCCGTCTGTACCTACATCAACTACACTGAAGTTGATCCCCTCCAAATTGACAAATACGGGGATGATTTTTCAATAGCATCCACTTCTTTAAAATGTCTCGAATGAAAAAAATTTTATGAGAACTTATCATGATGTCTTCACTATTAACGTCTTATATATCCAAAGCTATAAATATATATTAAACGGTTCAGGCCTAAAAAATTAGTTGTACATATATTAATTGTCAATTTCAGCACTCAGCTGGTTAAACAACAACATAAAACCCCATAAAATAATTGAGTAAGCATCACCTTTTTGGCCTGTATGAAATTGATAGGATATAGAGACATGTGTTTGAATTATCTGTGAAGCAAACACCTCCGTGCGCCAAAGGGTGGTCGATAAAATAATGTATGATGACATCCATCTTGGCAAGTACAAGCCCCACGGACATGGCGCCTGTGCTTGATTAAATTTTTTTTTTTTACTTTCCATCCAAATCATTACGCTTTACACTTCACGTACCCTCATCTTCATACTAAACAGCAAATTATTCAAACAAATTAAGAGTCTCAAGTTAGCATTCAACGCCTGCTACCTATATAAGCCCCTGAAGGAAGGAGAGGATATCAAACTCAGCCTAGCCAGTTATATAAGAGTTACTTGTTCGGAAGCTTAATTGAGTTGGAAGAGCAAATATGGCTTCGACCCATCAATTCTTGTCCTTTGCATTGCTCGTGTTGAGCGTTTTCTTTCTCCGAGGAATGTCTCGCACTCTGCCCGAGGCAGCAACGATGAAGAGCCGCCACGAGGAATGGATGGCTCGGTTTGGGCGTGAATACGAGAATGCAGAAGAGAAACAGCGTCGCTTTTGAGATATTCAAGGCCAACATGGAGTACATAGAGTCATTCAACAACGCTCCTGGTAAATCTTACAAGTTGGGTGCCAATCAGTTTGCAGACATGACCAACGAAGAATTCAAGGTCTCTCGTAATGGGTTCAAGCCCTCCCAGTCCAAAGTCATCACCAGTACATCCTTCAAGTATCAAAACTCCGCTGCAGTGCCATCAACTATGGACTGGAGGAAGAAAGGTGCAGTGACACCCATCAAGGACCAAGGACAGTGTGGTAAGTACGGTATTATTACCCGTTGTAAATTTGAAGTCACAAAATAAGCTAGTAATTACTTCATTGGCAAAATCCTGTATAGGTTGTTGTTGGGCATTCTCGGCTGTGGCAGCCATGGAGGAATCACCAAGCTAAGTACTGGTAAGTTGATCTCCTGGCCGAGCAGGAGCTCGTGGACTGCGACGCGAGCGGGAAGACCAAGGGTGTGAGGGAGGTCTGATGGATGATGCATTTGACTTCATCCAACAAAATGGAGGGCTCACAACAGAGGCTAACTATCCCTACAAGGGGGTGGACGGCACGTGCAACTCCAACAAGGAATCCAAGCATGCAGCAAAGATCACTGGCCACGAAGACGTCCCTCCTAACAGTGAAGAAGCCCTCATGAAGGCCGTTGCCAACCAACCGGTGTCTGTCGCCATTGACGCTGGTGGCTCGGACTTTCAGCTCTACACGGAGGGCATCTTCACTGGTGACTGTGGCACCGACCTGGACCACGGCGTGACCGCCGTCGGTTACGGGGTAGACGATCATGGAACCAAGTATTGGCTGGTGAAGAACTCCTGGGGCACTGCCTGGGGGGAGAATGGTTATATAAGGATGCAAAAGGATGTGGATGCCAAAGAAGGACTTTGTGGCATTGCCATGCAAGCCTCATACCCAACAGCATAAGATCAGCTGAAGTTTCAATCCCATCTTACAATTAATATGCTTGCTAAATATTCCCTGTTTTATCATCTTCAACTTCCATCGCTTGTTCATGCACATATCAATATCTAGAAAAAAAAAACAAAATTGTGGCTTTTCTCTTTCAAGTCGTCTATTCTTTTGAAGCTTAATTCAATAGAACGTGTTTATAAGGAAGTGCTAGCAGGAATTAGGATTGTACACCATATTCAAAATAATTATTCTAAAAATAATCGGTGTTGGCTCTGGAATTGGGTAATTCATCAGAGCAAAATGGGGACACCAACGACACGATGGAAATCGTCAACTTTCTGTACACTGCAATCTCCTTCATTCTATAATTAAGTATTCCTTCCTCTCCTAAATTTCAATCAACGATGTGATCTCCCTCTTAGTTAATTGCAAGTCCAAAAATGAAGATAAAATGAGACCCGCTTACATGTTTGCATCTTTTGATTAAACTTCAAGGTTAATTTTATTCCTATTTAAGGAATTAATCTTATAAATGTAAAAGGCCAAATAATGTTTGGCTTCATGCATGATAGAAATAATGGCGTCAAACTCATGGTTGCTTCAACGTTTCAATTAAATTGCTTAAGTTACGGGAGTTCGAGAACTTAATTTTGGATTGCAGCGGTCGCATATCATTTGATCATCTTTCTCTTTGTTTTAATTAATAATAAAGTAAATATAATATATTTTTAGAGCAAAATGGTAGGATTGTACACTATATTCAAAATAATTGGTATTGGCTCTGGATTTGGGTAATTCATTAGAGCAAAATGGTAGACACCAATGATACGATGGAAATGCATGAACTTTCAGTACACTGCAATCTCCTTAATTCTATAACTAATTGCAAGTCCAAAAATGAAGATAAACTGAGAGCCTCTTATGTGTTTGCTTCTTTTGATTAAACTTCGAGGTTAATTTTATTCCTATTTAAAGAATTAAACTTATAAATGTAAAAGGCCAAATAATGTTTGGCTTCATGCATGATAGAAATAATGATGTCAAACTCATTGTTGCTTCAACGTTTCAATTAAATTGCTTAAGTAACAGAAGTTGGAGAACTTAATTTTCGATAGCAGGGGTCGCAAATCATTTGATTATCTTTGTCATTGTTTTAAATAATGATACAATTACATAATATCATTATCTTAAACCAGCCATCTAATGCAAAACCGAAATCCTGAACTTCAAGCGCACTGATCAGTGTCAAATTCCTACTAAAAATTTCCTCAAACTGAGAAAACTCGTGTAATTAGATAAAAAATGCAAATTCTAGATTCTCTAATATAGTGGGAAAAAAAGTAAAAGACGAATTCATGATATATATTACGTTCCCCTAACAGTGTAAGTCGTCTAACTTGCCTTACTCTACTTTGTAGTACTACTTCTTGCCTTTAACAGCCGGAGCATTGGAGCTTCTCGACAGTGCCGTCCGCCAAGATGTTCTGTAGGTCAATGAAGAAACATGCAGTAATAGAAAACGCATTTTCTTGTTTGAAGAGATTTTTTATTAATTAACAAAAAAGGGACTTCGGTCATAGAAGGAATTACAATTTAATATATGAAATCACTTTCTTGAAGTGACAGGTATAAATTTATAGGAAGATTAATTAAAATGCCGGTAAATTATTCTGTCTTTTTTTCCTCTCTGTAATTTTCTTTAAGATCAAATTCCATAGAATGTCAAGCATTTAAGTTTTAATTGATGTTGACTAATCTAATGTTTTCTTCTAGTCCTAAATCACATAATAATATACCATAGGAATTGAACAATCTAGGAGGAATTAGGTTCGATAATAGAGATGTTGAAGCACTGCTAACGAGATTCATATCGTATTCAGCAAGAGGCTACACCACGGTCATTATAGAAGAATACTGTATTACATTTCTTTTGTTGTTGATCGATAGTTTTCCATCTTCTTTACAAAACCTAAGTATAAAGAATGAATAAATGAAAGTAACTGGTTGTAAAATTATGCACAAGTGATTGCATACAGACTAATGTGACGTTGACTACATCTTCTTTACAAACCTAAGTATATAAGAAGCTTCCCCATGGTCTTTTATGTCAAATGTCTGAAATAACCAAGTCTTTAAACCGTGGAGTATTTGAATATCATTCCCACCTAATAAAAATATCATCTACGTATAAAGTAAGAAAAACAATGAGATCTCATACTATTTTTATATAAACACAATGATCTTCTGAATTTTGAGTAAATCCATACTCCTTGACCGCTTCATTGAACTTGATATTCCACCGTCTTGAGGCTTGTTTCAAACCATAATTGGATTTTTTCCAATTTATACATCTTCAATCCAGTTCCAGTGCTAATAAATCCACGAGGTTGTTCCATATAAATTTCCTCATCTAAATCTCCATTACCGAAAGCAGTTTTAACATCCATTTGGAACAACTCGTAGTCATAATATGTGACCAAGGACAAGAGAGTTCGTATAGACTGTATACGTGCAATAGGAGAGAACGTTTCATCATAATTGATCCCATAATATTGAGTAAAACCTTTGGCAACAAGACGAACCTTTAATCTTTCAACTTTACCTTCAGAATTTCTCTTCCTTGTAAAAATCCAGATGCACTTAATGAGCTTTACCGATGCAGGATGATCAACAAGTTTCCATACTTTATTCTTATACATGGAGTCCATCTCTTCTTCCATTGCCAACTACCACTTGTTTTCTTCCATTGCCAACTACCACTTGTCAGAGTCCACATCAATGAGTGTTTGCTCATAAGTGGCAGGATCAATAGCATCTTCATTCAACCTTATTCTTTAATAAGTTTCTCCAACATATGTGTAAAATTAGATTATGATAGATATTGACTAGGTTTTCTATCTATTGTACTTCTTCAATTGTCCGTTTGAGTGGAATCTTCTTCATTGGTAGGAGATTGAGAGGATGACATTTCCACAATTTCTTCCAAGTGAGACTTTGTACCTAATCTTTATCACCATAAAATCTATCCTCAATGAATTTTACATGTCTACTTTCAATAATCATTTTCTCCTTGGGATCATATAACCTATATCCTTTTAAATGTTCAGAATACTCAATGAATAAACACTTTCCAGTCTTAGCTTTCAATTTATCCTTAGGATCAAAATTCAAAACATAACCAACACATCCCCATACTTTAAAATGGTTAAGACTAGAAGTTTTTCCTAACCATACCTTATATGGTGTTGTCTCAACCGACTTTGAAGGTACTCTATTTAAGACATAGGTAGTCATTAATAGTGTTTCGCCCCAAAAGGATGTTGGAAATTTTCAAGTGCCATCATAGATCGAACCATCTCTAGTAAAGTTCGATTTCTCCTTTCAGCTGCACCGTTTTCCTCAGGTGTATAAGGCATGCTGAACATATAGATGATCTCATTTGACTTGCAAAATTCTGAGAATAACTCTCAACAATATTCTCCACCTCTGTTAGAGTGCAAAGTTTTGATCTTCACTCTTGTGGTATTTTCTACTTCTAATTTGAATGTTTTGAAATAATATAAGGTTTAATTTCCTACAAACAATAGACTTCTACTCATAGATATAAGGTTTAATTTCCTACAAACAATAGACTTCTCCTCATAGATATAAGGTTTAATTTCCTACAAACAATAGACTTCTCCTCATAGAAGGAGCATTAAAATAAGCATTAAAATAATCTACTAAAATAAAAAATTTATTGTCAGTAAGCATTAGTTGGTATATTCCTATGCCTTCCACAACGGTTTTTTCATCGTTTCACATTACATAAAGCTTGTACCTTCATCAATCTTTCTTAGCTCCTTGAAGCTTTGCAACTCATTCGGTATATGAACATTTGCACCGGAATCAATCCACCAACTAAAAGGATGTATATAGATAGTACAAGTTTCAAGAGACAAGGATTTACTACTCTTCCCTTGTTGTCTCTCCTACTTCATTTTTAAGGTTCTGCAATATTTCCTAATATGTCCTGAATTATTGTAGAAAAAACATACTCATTGATTTGTGTGAATTTTAACTCTCTCTTGATTAACCTTCTTGTGCTTGAAGTTTTGAAACTGAAAATTCTATCCCTTCTTAAAACTCTTCTTTTTTCATCTTCAAATCTATATTAGCACAAAGAGATGATTTATCCAAATCATTACCTGAATTGGGTCTCTCGGACTGGTTACTATTCCCCAATTCAGAAATCGTCCACTTCGTCTAGGACAGAGAGTAAAATCTTGAATGTATTTTAAAGATTTTGGAAAGGAGTTCACCATGGTGACCACTTTAGTCTCTTTTTTAATGGGTTTACCATGATACTACAGCTCATCTGCCATTACAAACATGTCATTTACATACTTTCTCACATCAGTGTTTTCCTCACATGACACAAGTAAATTTTATTTATAAATTATTGATGTGAGTAAACGATATCTTCCCACACTTAGCCTCAAGCTGGTCAAGAACCTCTTTTGCAGTAAGCACATGAAAATAAGTCATCAATAGATTTTCACTAAGAGAATAAAAAATATGTGACCTAGAAATTTCAATTGCATCATCCCATTATTTGAATTTCCAAAGGTCATTATACTATTTTATTTTGTTGGGGTAGTTCACTCGGGAAGGTCTCTAAGGAAGAGTATCCAATTTGATATTTTTTTCAAATCTATAGCCTTGTAACATCAATTCAACCTGTTGTAACCAGTTCACATAATTTGTTCCATCAAGTACATTTTTCTTTAAAGACTTAGCAATGAAATGTCTACTACTTGATGTTCTTCTCATCTAGGAAATATTTCAATATTTTGGGAGAACATACATAATAAAACAATCACCTCAATCATTTAACACTCTCTCTTACTTTTTGGGGATTCATGAGAGTTACTAGCCAAATCATTCAACAGATAATGAACAATTAGTAGCATCACAGACAAATAAACAAACAAATTAATTTATACTTACCTTTTGGGGATTCATAAACATTAATTTGAAATATACTAATTTAGTTATACAATTTGCATTACCCATTGGGGATTTTGCAAATTATATAATAAAATTAGTATAACACATAAAGCAAAATTATTCACACATAAATATACAAAATTAATTTAATAAATACAATTCGCAATACCCTTTGGGAATTTTGTAAATCATATAATTAAATTTATTTTCACATTCAAATACATAAATACAATTAAATTATTACAATAAATTAACTAATAAAGCATTACATGAAATTAAAGAAAATTCGGAGTAAAAAAACACTTGAAAACACATTCTGGCCCAATAAATATATGTAAAACCTGGTCTAATTCATGTTTTTGGATCATTACTAACCCGAACCGCACAAAACCTTAAGGTCCCCTACGGCTCACAATCCAGCCCGCACCACCGCAGCCCATGATCGCCTGGCGCCACCGCACCACACTCACTGTTGCCTTTGCCCAACATATCTCACTCCAGAAGGCCAACGCGAAAGTTGGCCCGCGCTAAGGAAGGATCATGCGAAGGCAGGCCCGAGCGAAAGGCAGGCCCACGAGAAAGACAGGCCTACGCGAAAGGCAGGCCCGCACGAAAGGCAGGCACTCGATAAAGGCGGGCCCGCGTGAAATGCAGGCCCGCGCAAAAGGCAGGTCTGTGCAAAAGGCAGGCCAGAGCTAAAAGCAGGCCAGCGCTAAGGCAGGCCCGTTCACCAAATCCACGCGCGGCATCAAGCCTGCATGCATTATGGTTTTGCCCGTCAGCGGCGGCATGAAACACTTCCAAAAATAATAGTTAATTTATATTCAAATAAATTGCTAAAAATCCGAAAAATTATAAACACCAATAATCTATCTTCAAGATACGAGCATAGACAATGTCACTTGTATTTGTTACACTTTTGGTCTAACAAATCACATTATACATCATGAAAATAAACATATAATTAAGAAAGAATCGCTCTTCGTAAACACCATATATATATGATTATATTAAAATAAGAAAGACAATGGGAGCGTACCATTCTACTTTGAATAGTAATTGAGTGAAATATAATGAGAGTGTACGTTTCTACTTTGTATAGTAATTGAGTAGATGTAGTGTAGAACGAAACCTTTTTTAATATATTTTACAAGTGATGAAGTTGTTTCTCTTCAGCCAGGGTGTGCATAAGTCTTAGCCTCACTTGTAAGACCTTGAGGATTTATAGAATCTAATGGGTATGACACTAATGACTCTTTTCAATGTGGGACTAATGACCCTTGGAAGAGATACAACTTTTTATTCCAAAAGCGTCCCTAGAGTCAATGTACCCATTAAATCTACCTCTACAACGGGATGTGCTGGCAGTTATTCTCTGTACTGAACGTCTAATGACAAGATATCTAGAAGTGGGCCCCACACCCATAAGTCATGGTAATATTTATAACATATTTGAAACCATATTTCCAATAGGGCCCATGTTCTTCTTCCTTCAATCACTGCTCTTTCTTCATCATCTTCTTCTCTGCAAATTAGAGAGAGTTCTCCACAAAATGGCCAGAAAAGTTCTTCTTGCTTTCCTCCTCAGCTTAGCTAGCTTCTCTCACTTTTGCATCCGATCCAAGTCCTCTTCACGAACTCTGAGTGGCAGAACTTAACAACACAGATATTTAACTCTTCATTTCTTCTCTACACTTTAAAAACATGTTGTAGGATCGAGTTTCAAACTCTAGAATTAATTACTGAAAGATCATTTTTTTTACAGTTCGAGTAAATGGCTTTGTGTGCAAGGATCCCAAACTCGCCATGGGGAACAATTTCTTCTTTACAAGGCTGGACAATGTCAAAACCCCAACAAATGCAATTGGTTCAAACGTGACAACAGTGAACGTGAAGCAGATCCCTGGCCTCAACACTCTGGACATCTCCATGGTTCCTATAGATTACGCCCCATACGGCCAAAACCTTCCACACATGCACCCACGAGCCACCAAGATTTTGACGGTCTTGGAAGGATCCTTGTTCGAGGGTTTTGTCACCTCCAACCCAGAGAATCGCCTCATAAGCAAGGTGCTTCAGAGGGGTAAAGTGACTGTCTTACCCATTAGACTCATCCACTTCCAGTTCAATGTTAGAACCTCCAAAGTAGTTTCCATTGCAGCATTGAGCAGTCAGAATCCTGGGGTGGTCACTATTGCCAATTCTGTTTTTGGGTCGAAGCCAAAAATTTCCGGCGTCCAAGTTCTAAACGGAGGCGCTGTTGCTGAAATTATTTTATTTTAGTATTCGTTGAAGCTAGCATTCAGCTAAATAATTAGTAAATTATGTCATTGTTGTAGCCTGCCAAAAAAAAGTCTTTCATTAGTGGTTTCATGATTTTTTCACTTTGTTTTTGCTGTCTTGAAATCAATTATTGGTTATTGCTGTCTTTACCAGTTGTAATGAGGATTGGGATTATGTTACCTCATCTTGTTTATTAATTTTTAGAAAAATAATTTTGCACCTTAATTTCTTAATTTTGCTAATTTATAATTTATTAAATCGTTCGCACCTTAATTTTAATCAAAAGTTGGAAAAAAACTTCATGACATCAAGTACTTGGTCGCAGAATATAATGCGTCTCTGATCTCCCTGACATAATCTTTTGGTGCTCCTTAATAGCTCTACTCATTTCAAGAGATGGAGACAATCTTGGGCAGATTGTTCTGGGATCATTTCACTCGAACTTATTCAGCAAAATCTTTTCTCTGCTAGAGAAGACTAATTTGCTAAATTTGAGTGTTCTCCATTAAACTGTATATATGTTTTCATTGTTGTTGTAGTAGTTGTTGTTGTTCTTCAATCATTATAAGGTATATATGTATTTTAAATATGTTAAATCTATTGCACATAAAGAGTTGTCTAATGCTTAAAAGGCTTCACGAGCAATAAAATATCAATCCATGCACCAACTAATTGCTCGTGAAGAGTTCTGTAAGGGTAACCCCAAAAAATTCTCCCACAACCTAGCCATAGAGATAAAGCATTCTCCACACATATTCATTACTTGCAACTGCGTATTATACGGGTAAACCCTAAACCCTAGATTGTCTCTTACCTTGACCGCCAACCAAGCAACCACGTCACAACCTCGACGCAAAATCAAAAAGTACTGATATCATTTTTCTTTTGTAAAATATTTTCTGCTAGTGTTACTTTAAAATTATTGTTTTCAAAGATATATAATTATTATAAAATAATTATAAAGATGATTTTCATACAGTACTCAAAACTTTTATTTCTCATTTATTAATATACAAATTTTTAGAATTTTCATACAGTACTAAAAAATTTTATTTCTCATTTATTAAAATATAAATTCTTATAATATTTTTTAAAATTGTTTGAATTTTCATACAGTACTGAATATTTTTATTTCTCATATATTTAGATATAAATCCTAATAATGTTTCGAAAAAAAATAAAATTTTCATACAGTACTGAAAATTTTTATTTCCATTGTCACTTTCCCGAAAAATGTCGAAAGTCCAAACCTACTGGTTGACCAGGATTTAGGAGGATCGGCCCGTTCAGAATAAATCTAATAAAAAAATTTTAATTCTGAACAAAATTCCATTGATCTGAGTCAAGCATGAGTGCAAAGGGGATGCAGAGTTATCTGTTGAATCACTACTCACAACAGGCGGGTAGCGAGTATGGAGTGGAGGCGGCTATAGGCCTCTTTTCTTGTGCACAATAGGGGATGGATGACAAACCCTAATTACGGTTTCACAAAAAACAGTTGTAACTAGTAAAATCCAGTGTTGATCAAATCACTGCTTGAGAAAGTCTTATTATTTTTATTTTTTTAACTTTTAGTAATGCGGCCGCCAACCCTACAGTCCCTTGACCATCATCGACTTGTTGATGAAAACAGCATGCATGCATGAAGTGGCAATTAAGGACGGACTCATGTTTCATAACATGTTAACAAATATCAATAGATCATTCTAAACTTCCTGATTTAATTTTCTAAACATTCCAGTAAGGAAAACTTAATTTTCAACCCAATTCTTCCCTCTTATGATGTGTTTAACTACAGGTGAAAAAAAGTTCATAATTGTTTAGATAGGATCCAGAGGAAAAAACAAAATCGAAGAGACACGGCCACCAACCATTAATCATCTTGTGATAAAAATTTGGCAAGAGGGAATGGAACCTTTGATTCCTCATTTTGTACCATATACAATGACAAAAGGTTCCTTTGAACACATGAGACCGAAGTTTATTGTTTGTCAAAGGAATCATCTGATCATTAAGCCTACTTTATAAAACTAATCTTCTTAAAAGCTAATCTTAAGCACCATAAGACTTGTTTATTAATATTAAGTGTCCAAGTTTGGCTTGGTGTTGATGTTTAGACTCAAGGAATAAATTAAGTATTAATTACTAGCATGGCTATACTAAATTAAACATTAAGTCATTCTTTTAAGGTGGTGGATAAAGGGCATGAGTGATGGAGTATTTTGGCCGGCCATGTACATTGATGCATACAAATAAATAAGATCTCGCAAATCGTTACCTGATCAACTTTAATATAAAGTTATACAGGCCTCTTAAAAGCCACTATAAAAGGCAATCTCTCCTTCCAATTTAGTCACAAGCACACTTGAGCACTCCTTCCTCACTGTCTGTGTACAGGGACAATGAGAATGGGCAGAAATGTTATTGTTATTGTTCTGTTTAGCTTGGTATCTGCTTCTCTCACATTTGCAGCCGATTCAAGCCCTCTTCAGGACTTCTGTGTTGTAGACGTTAACAGCCCTGGTACTTTCTGAAGCTGTTTTTCCTTCAATATGGTTTGCAATTGTATAGCCGGGTTGGAGTTTATAGTTATTTCGAGGTTCTAACTACGTACGAACATTATTTGTTTTGCAGTTCGAGTAAATGGGTTTGTCTGCAAGGACCCCAAGCTGGCCATGGCGGATGATTTCTTCCTCACTGGACTCAACAAGGCCAGAACCCCAACAAACGCTGTTGGTTCAAACGTGACCGCAGTGAATGTAAACCAGATCCCCGGCCTCAACACTCTGGGCATCTCCATGGTACGTATAGATTACACCCCATACGGCCAAAACCCTCCACACACGCACCCACGAGCCACCGAGATTTTGACGGTCCTCCGTGGCTGCCTCTTCGTAGGGTTCGTCACCTCCAACCCTGAGAATCGCCTCATAAGCAAGGTGATTCAGACGGGTGATGTTTTTGTCTTTCCGGTCGGGCTCATCCACTTCCAGTTCAATGTAAGGAACACCAGTGCAGTCGCCATTGCTGCTCTGAGCAGCCAGAACCCAGGTGTGATCACGGTGGCTAATTCTGTTTTTGGATCGAAGCCGAAGATTTCAGCCGGCATTCTTGCCAAAGCTCTCCAGGCTGAGAAGAAGATTGTAGAGATTATTCAGGCAAAGTTTTAAAACAGAGGCTGATCACCGGTCAGCTGGTGTTATATATCTTTGTTTGAATGACGAATCATGGCAGCTTTGTAACAAAAGACAGCTGGTATATAGCATTAATCATCTGCCTAATAAATGATATTTTGCTTGTCAGAGTGTTCATGACTTTTGGTGTTTGATTGTACTCTCTTAATTTGTAATTTGGACTTCTTTCAATAAATTGGGATTCATGCTGTGATTCTAAAACACGTACCGGCTTAATAGACACTATTTTAATTTGACAGCCGAAATGGCAGAGTCGTCCATCTCCACTTATGATATATAGTAAGCCTATAACATTTATGGGTGCATGCAGTCACTACTGCTAGAAAACTTACATATACTGGTGGTTTATTCCAAAACCGCCTTGGTTTTTAGAATAACCGCTGCAAAATAGAATATAAGATAACAACCGCCTGAAATTCGGATAATTACAGGCGGTTTTTGTGAACCGCCAGTAAAAGTTAAATTTCAAGGGTTTTAGCATCTGTTTTATTAAACCGCCTGTTCAGGTTTAAGTACACAAGCAGTTTAGACCACCTGTATTTTTAACCCAATAATTCATTACCGTAACCCACCTCTAATTTCTCCCGCTCCTCTTTTCCTTCTCTGCCGTGACCAGCCTTTGCTCATCGCCAAGCCAACTTTTGCTCGTTGCCGGACCAGCCTTTGATCGTCGCCGGACCAGCCTTTGATCGTCGCCGGACCAGCCTTTGCTCGTCACCAGAAATCGCGCCGCTGCGAAGAACACGAACCTCTTGATTGCAAACTTGGACCCCCGAAATTAAGTGGCTCACCGGCGGTTCGAAACCCCCTGGTGATCCAACCTGCACTGGCAGTTTCGGGCGGCGCCGGTAAGTATAACTTACCGGTGCTTAAAATTAAAGCGCCGGTAAGTTAAAATTGTCGGCGCTCGAAACCTCCAAAAATTTTACTGGGGGTTTTTTACCCTGAGCGCCAGTAACTTAGAGTGTACCGGTGGTTATTTATAAATTACAACCGGTATAAACCGCTTTTCTACTAGTGTCTCCTTCACTAAATATTTTATATATTACGTAAAATCTTTGAGAATGGTTTGAATTTTGAAAAGAGCGTACGCACATAGGGGATTTTTTTTAACACATGCAATATGGTTATTTTAAAAGGATTTAAAAGAAATAAAATTTTCATCTAGTAATATTATAAAAATATAAAAAAATTGAAGAGGAATTAGCTTACTAATTAAGGTAGCGTTTGGGAATGCTCCGTGAAGTAGCTTTTCGGATTGAAAAGTTTGTATAACAACTATATAAAGGTGCAGTAATATGCAAAGAAAAATGATATTAGTACTGCGAAGTTTTACGATGAAGTTTTCTGATCCGACGTGGATGACTTATGTGGCATCCACGTCAGCCAGCTGCCTACTTGGCAAAGAGGGAGAGAAGAGAGGCCGGAGCCGAGAGGGAGAGAGGCCGGGCGGGAGAGGGAGAGAAGCCGGAGCGGGAGAGGAGAGAAGCCAGTGGGAGAGGCAGAGAGGTCGGAGCAGGAGAGGAGAGAGGACGGGGCGCGAGAGAGAGAGAGGACGGAGCAGGAGAGGGAGAGGGACGGAGGCCGCCGAGCTGAGGAGAGGCAGCAGGGCCGCCGCCATGGCGCCTCCCCTCCCTCTCCCTCCCAATCAGCGGCCTCCGCCCCAAGGCGCTTGAGCGAGGTCGAGGCCGCGCCTGCCAAGGCGCCCCTCCCTCCCTCCCAATCAGCGGTCTCCGCCCCGCAGCGGTGCGTGAGGGAGGCCGAGGCCGCCCGCCCGCTGTGTGCTTGAGGGAGGCCGAGGCCGCCCCGCCACGGTGAGTGAGGGAGGCCGAGGCCGCCCCGCCGTGGCACCTCCCCCCTTCCCTCTCCCTCCCGATCAGTGGCCTCCGCCCCGCCGCGGTGCGTGAGGGAGGCCGAGGCCGCCCCGCTGCGGCGCCTGAGGGAGGCCAAGACTGCCCGGCCGCGGCGCCTCCCCCCTTCCCTCTCCCTCCCGCTCGGTGGCCTCTCTCCCTCTCCCCCTCTCCAGCTCCGGCCTCTCTCCCTCTTCCACTCCGGCCTCTCTCCTTCTTTGCCAAATAGGCAGCTGACGTGGATGCCACGTAAGATATCCACGTCAGACTGTAAAGACCAACAGTAAAATGTTGAAGTGCGCATATCACGACTCATATGCAAATTGTTGTTTTCAAGGAAGCACTAAGGAAAGCTACAGAAACGTGGGAGGCACTTTTCTTTTGTTTCTCCCGCATTCGCCTGTCTGTGCTCTTTAATTAATTTGTGTATTCTTGTTTATGCATCTGACTGTCCATTAATTTGCTTCTTCTATATATGTGTCGAAAATCACGCAAAACTCATTTTATCAAATTAAATGCACAGTTTTAGTTAAACGCCAGAATTTTGTATCTTGGGGTTCTTTCAAACCCCGGCCCCATTCTGAGAAGATACACCGAGAGTCTAGAATATAGGAAACTATTCTATATATAAAACCCGACTGCTAATTCCACACTATCTCACTCTCAGTCCCTCACTCTCCTCGCACCCCGAAATTGAGAGAAATATTCTTTACAGAAAAGAAAAGCCATGAAGATAGTGATCAAGATCAAGGCCCCTGACTTCAGCAAGCTGTTTGAACTCCGAGATGTGGCTTGCATGATCGCGGAGGAAGAGGAGCGGCAAGAATTGGCATTGTACGGCCAAAAAAGGGCTGCTCATCGAAGTTCTTGTCGCCGTACTCCTTTCAAGAAGTTGCGCTCCTCCGACATTGAGGCAGAAGAGAAGCTTCACGGTTGGGCGGAATCAATGACGCGTATGAGCGGGATCACATCGTTTCCTCTCGCCTCGGGTCAGAAACAATTGACGAAGACGGATGTGAGAGCCCAGAGCAATCGGTTCCTATTCCCCTTATCAGTGCGAGAAGCCCTTTCACGAGAGATGCGAGAATGGGAGAAGAGAAAGACCCACGACAAAGACGGACTCACCGTCTGCGTGTTGGACAGATTGGGTCGCAAGCATCGAATTCAGCTCGCCAATTGGGAGAAGAACCATTGGCTTGTTCTCAAAGGCAAAAACTATCGGAAATTTGTGGAAGCCAACGAATTGGAAAAGAAACTCCAAGAAAAGCACCGGCCACAGCTCGAGCTCACCGTCGGTATCTGGGTCTTCCGCAACAAAGAGGACGACAGCCTCTGCTTCGCGCTCGTCGAGTCTGAATGACCCCGCTTCTGGGTCTTCCTCAATTTGTTGTATTTAAATTGTTCAATTGACCATTGTACAGTTCTTTTGGATTAATTAATACAAATGTTTTTCCGATAACTCTCAGACAAGACGACTTGATCTATATCTGCGCGTTTCTTGATCAGTCTTCCTCAATTTATTTGATTGTTCCATGTAATCATTCTGCGTCTTCGTCAATTTACTGTTTTTTTGTTCTATGGACAATTGTACAGCCCTTTTTATAATTAGATAATACAAAACCTCTTCTAACAATTCCGGAAGAACACGACTCCTATTCTTGCAAGTTTCTTGGGTTCTTTTTGGTGATCATAAGAAGACATACGACCCCTGCAAAATTATAGTGTCCATGTGCTGAGCTGAACACTGATACGTCGTACATTCATTAATTCATTCTTCGTACTTGGGTTTTGTAAAGAAAAAGGATAACAGTTGATCAACAACAATAGAAACGATAATGGCCATCGAGTAGCCCCATGATTGATACAATACGAAGTATGATCTTGCATAAACTGAATATTTACAAGAACATCAATGTAATCTTAATTGAAGCAGCAGAACTTGCGAGACGATCATGCATATGGAGCAATATGGGCGGTATTAGCTACAGACATCCAAAACTGGCGGTCTTCTTCGTCGTCGAGATCAGTCCAATCAAAATCATCGAAATCCACCTCTTCCAGCACACTTTCGCAGATGATCATCATGTCATCGTCCTCATTGTTGTAGCGATGGAAGGAGAGCGTCTCCGTGATAGGCATCACTCTCGCTCTGGGATTTTTGGTGAGTATCATCGTCGACGTCCGCTTCTTTTGACGATCTGCAGCCACATGATTTAGAGTTTCACGCTTTGGGCGGCGCTTAATTATGTACCTGCAGCTTTTCTTGATGCCAAGAGACATGAAGCTGTCAGTCTTCTTGCGGCTGGTAATGCTGCGAGTCATCACGCCACGGCTCATGCTGCGGGTCTTCATCGTCGCCAAAGAAATGTTGAGTAATCTCTCTCTCTTCAATTCGTCGAGCAGTACCCCAGATTTCAGTCACTATTGTTCTAATATTAATGAAATCTATAGAGCTCTATATACGGTCAGAGCGAGTGCTGTCAGAGTTCCAATGGGACTAGTGCCCGAAAAAAAAACGCGTTTTTCTTGATTCATTTTGAAGACCTACTCTCCAAGAAATTAACAGACAACCTGTCACTTCATTTCTTCAGTATTAAGTTAATGGGTTTTGGGTTCGTATCTCAGTTTTACTCGGGACGTTCCGGTTTCCAAAACAAGTCTTCCGACAATATATATTTCTTATTAATTTATGCCAGTACATAATAATTATATTGCGGATTGATTTTTTCTTCATTATTTTCTTCGTACAATTAGTTAATTTAGTTAAGATAGCATCGATCATGTATTGTCCTTGCAAGTTGAAAATAAATAAACATAAATTTCTCTAATAATTTTGAAAAATATTAATGAATTAATATTGAGAATCTTGAGATAACTATAAATGAATATAGTTAAACGGAAATCTTATAAGACAAGTATGCCACAAAATTCGGACACTAATTGCATGCAGTGGAGGTATTATAGGTATTATATCAAATTAAGTTTCTGACGTTCTTTGGCTTGTTCTTCTGTAAAATTTCATCTTAGCATTCTCGTATAATGTAATCGGGATTTCACCTCCTAATTTTTTTTCTATAAAAAGCACGAGATTGCTGGTATTGATTTCAATTCTGGCTTCAAATTAACACGAGGTTTATAAGCATTTGTGCAACTTTTGTCTTTGTCCTCTGATCTTTCTCTTGAACTTCTTTTTTAAGATGAGAATGAAGGCTTTTTGTAGAAGTTAATGGTCGATCGAAAGAAAATTATAGGGATCCAAGTTCTCCCACATGGTTCATAGAAGTTAAATAATAAGACTCAGCAGATTCCCTGCTCCTATTGCATGGCACCTTTCACTCGTCCATGCCACCCGCCTTTCCAGACACAAGACGACCCTTCTCCTCATCTCATCATCCCACAACTTCTTTCCTCCTAGCAATATTTCAGGCTTGAAGATTATCATAAGTATTCTTCACTTCTATAACACAAGCCTTAAACAAATTCTGGAACAGCAAGGATGGAGATGCCACAAGGTGCTTTGGGAGCCTACTCAGCTTCACCACATTTGATTAAAAAGTTGTCAACCGAGTTTATGAGCCAATATCTAGATCTTAATCTTATCAAACTGCCTAGGTAATTGCATCTTTTTCCCAAAAACATGATCGAGGACGGCCTCTTATATGTGCTTTACTTGAGCTTCCACATTCTTTATTAGGTAAGCAATAGCTAAGACCAAGACTCTTCCCTACCGGCTATGCATCCCAGGTTGCACAAACGTGGTGCATATATTGCACAGCCGCACATCGATCTGGCGCCATATATATAAATATGTGTCAAACAGATAGTTTGCCATTATGACAATAAATTAATGCTGAAAAATCCCCAAACTGTGAAGTATGAAGCACTCTTATCCTTGCATGAGTTCGCTTGTTCAAGAAAGCAGACCAGAGCAACAATGACCTTAGTCTCCACCCGGAAGCTCTTCGTCAAAACATCAGAAGAAATCAGAGGATTCAACCCAAAAAGGGTGTTAACAACGGTATAAGCCCAGGATTCTGACTGTTTAAAGCAGCTATCACAGCCACATTGGAGCCATTCACCACATTCACCTGGAAGTGAAAGAGACAAACAGGGAAGACAAACACATCCGCTTTGCGAAGCAGTACTTTACTCACCAAACAAATATGATCAGAAAGAGTAATGATTTGCTACTCACCAAACAAATATGATCAGAAAGAGTAATGATTTGCTCTCAGGAGCTGTGCATAGCTCCTCTCACACAATTAAAAAACATATTTCATGGAATCCAAGAAATATGTTATTTTTATCTTCTGTGAGAGGAGCTGTGCACTACTCACATACAGCTCTTGTGCGCGGATCATTATTCTATCAGAAAAGGATGTGACAAACCCGGCAAAAACAGATCCCTTAACAACCCCCAAAAACTTCGAGGCTCGTGGGTGCGTGTGGGCAGTGTTTTGCTTCTACAATTACGAACTGAAATTGTATTGGTAATGCACTCTTCAAGTGTCAATTCCTTAGGAGAAGAATTTTTTTCAGTAGTGGAAAAAAAACCCAATACAGCTTTGTTTCCACTTCACCGGGGGTTGTTTCTAAATAACCGCCTTTAAAGATCCAGCTGAAAAAAAAAACTCGAGTAAAAAACCATGGAGGATTCAACCGCCTGTAAGGTTAACTTACCGGCGATTCATTTTAATGGCCAGTCCGGGTCTGGCTCACCAGACATTTTGAACCACCAGCGAGCCCCTAAAATTTCGGCCTAAACCCCATTCCCTTCCCTTTCTTTTTCTGGTGCGACCTCCATCTCTCTGGCCTTCCCGTTTCTCGTTCGCTTCCCGTTCTTCATGATGACCCGATTTCCGGCGACAAGGGAATGCGGTAGCCGTTTCTGACGAGGGGACGTGACAACGCCACTTCGGTGGACCAACTACCATAATTGACCCTTCGTCCGGTATTTTGGGTTAGGGTTTTGATTTTATTTATTCAGGTGTTATTTCTTGTATTTGTGTCTTGCTATTCATCTAATTTCTTCCATTCTAGGTTTTTCTCCATCTTCCGTTTCTCAAACTCTTTTTGGTCATGGTTGCTGCCCAGAGCTTTTTTTTTTCTTTTACAATGTCCTATTGTCAAGACCTTCGAGACCTTATTTTTTCTTGTACTTTCGATCACTAGGCGGTTTACACCATCCTGTCGGAGGTATGTGTTAATATAGAGTACTGCTTCGAAATTTTAGAGCTCCTTGAGCTTCTGTTTATAATAACATAGAGCTAATTTTGTAGGATTATTATTGATTGTGTTCAGGTGGGAGAGAAAGTGTCGCTGGATCATATATATCATGAGCCACATGAGATTTATAAGCACTTGTGCAACTTTCTCTTTGTCCTCTGTATATACACATAAAATATCCGTTTCAAATGTTGTATTTGGTTCCAAGCTTCCCCCGATCCTAGCTGATGATATCTTGACCAAGGCATTCCAAGTGTATAAGAAGAAGCAGTGAGCTACCTCCAGTCACGATTTAAACTTAATCACCTGCGCGAACCTGCAGTCCTGCTTCTGTTATGTGTTATGTACATTAATTCATGTGGCCGTATTCTATCAAGGTTGCAGGAGTACTGTTCTTTGCTCATTAATTCTTTGTAATGATATTGAATGTTTTGATATAGAATGTGATGATTTGGTCATCTAGAGTTATCTTTTCATTAATATTGTTTATAAAATTGAAAACCCGGATTCAGATGTAACCAGGGTTCATAGAGGCTTATAATGTTATGCAGATTTGCAATCCAAATCCCATACTGCACGTCAACATAGTTCTTCCTCCTCTACTAAATATGGTTGTCTATTAATTGGTATTGTGTCTATATTAATCTAGTTGACCTGAATGTGGAAATTACAGGGCTCTTGGAATGTGGTGCCTCTTGAATATCAGCATTGCTCAGAACGCTAACATTTATTACACAGGTAAACTGTAAATTAAGATTCTAAATTATCACCATTAAGGCAGAAAAGTGACTTTTTCTTAAGGAATTAATATTGGCTCTGCTACGAAATGGAAGTTTGTTGATTGGTTCAGACCAGTTTCCACATAAGATAGAACAAAATTAAATTTCGTGCATAACATACATTAATACGTTAGAAACCTTATATATATAGTATTATTGCAATGAAGACGTGTCAAAAACAGAGGAGAATTCAAAAAAATGCTTAAAAACGCCCTAATATCTTACAAAGCACTGTCATGACCATGATGATAACATTATGTTCTGGGAACAACCACTTACCTATTCTAAAGCGACCCAAGCTGAAGCGATATTCTCGGAACAAGTAAATAAGTTCCCTAGCTCGCACCATTTAGTTTACCATGTCAAAAGAGATTCCTTGTTTTGATTTTTGATTTTGTGATTTTAAATATCCATGGTTCTTAATCAGACGTACGTACCTGCAATACCTTTGGACACAGTCCACATTTTAATATATATGCGCGTTTTCCAGAAACTTGAGTTTGCTAAAATTAGGAACTAGCTTTGGATCGGCCGGCTTAGAAACAAGACCATTTCATATACAGGGAACATAAAACATTAAAAAAGACTAGAACCAGAGCATTGCTTATATAGTTCTTTATTCAAGCGGCCTGCTTGTTTAAATGGGCTAAACTGCAGCAGTCACTGTAACTATAATATGAAATACTTTTTGTTTGAGACTGCAGGTTTAGTTGATCATTAATATTATAATAATTCAGACTCAGTAAAATCCATGCAAATTAATTATTAAACGACCAATTCAATCATCAAAACTTAATAAAATGTAATACGAATCAGTCATCTGAATCTCTTATCCATCGATATATAAAGGGGCAACCTCTCCTTTCTTCCCTCAATCACTGCTTTCTCATTATCTTCTTCCCTGCAAATTTAATTTAGAGAGATCAGTACTGCAGAAAATGGCCAAAAAAGTTCTTCTTGCTGTCCTCCTCAGCTTAGCTGCAGCTTCTCTTGCTTTTGCATCCGATCCAAGTCCTCTTCAGGACCTCTGCGTGGCAGACCTTAAAAGCACAGGTTTATAACTCCTCATTTCTTCTCCGCACTTCAAAAACATTGGCGCGTTGTACGAGTTTCAAACTCTGGAAATGACTACAATTAATTATTGAATGATCGTTTGTTTTGCAGTTCGAGTAAATGGGTTTGTGTGCAAGGACCCCAAACTCGCCATGGCGAACGATTTCTTCTTTACGGGGCTGGACAAGGTCAGAACCCCAACAAATGCAGTTGGTTCAAACGTGACAGCAGTGAACGTGAACCAGATCCCCGGCCTCAACACTCTGGGCATCTCCATGGTGAGGATTGACTACGCCCCATATGGCCAAAACCCTCCACACACGCACCCACGAGCCACCGAGATTTTGACAGTCTTGGAGGGCTCCCTGTTTGTTGGTTTTGTCACTTCCAATCCTGAGAATCGCCTCATAAGCAAGGTGCTTCAGAAGGGTGATGTGTTTGTCTTCCCCATCGGACTCATCCACTTCCAATTCAATGTGGGGAACACCAACGCTGTTGCCATTGCAGCTTTGAGCAGCCAGAATCCTGGGGTGGTCACCATTGCCAATTCTGTTTTTGGGTCGAAGCCGAAGATTTCAGGCGATATTCTTGCCCTGGCTTTCCAAGTGGAGAAGACGATCATTGATCGGATTCAGTCCAAGTTCTAAAAGGGAGGCACTGTTGCTGAAATTATTTTTTAGTATTCATTAAAACATTCAGCTAATTAGTAAATCATATATGCCATTGATGTAGCCTACCAAAAATAAGTCTTTCATTAGAGGTTTCATGAATATTTCACTTTGTTAATGCTACTGTCTTGAAATCAATCATTTGTGTTATTGCTTTCTTCAGCTGTTGTAATAAGAATTTGTATTATGTCACCTCATTATCTTTTTTAACAATTAAAAGCGAGTGAATGACATATATATAAATTTATTTTTGAATAATGATTCGGGCACAGCCGCTGTGTCCGTCCAACTCGAACACTACGACTCATTTGGCTGGTTTAGCCTCCAACACCATTTCAGTTGCAAGGCTTGGTTAAAGGAATTAATTTTCCGTATTCCTAGCCCTCCCAAAGTTTTTGGTAAGCAAACTTCCTCCGATTTCACTTGATGGAATTTAAATTTAGAGCTCGTTCCTCTCCAAAGGAATTGCCTCATCTTTTTCTCTATCTCATTTGCCACAAGCATTAAATGAAGGAAAGCATATACGAGGGAATGCCCAGCAAGCAGGATTGGAGGACCAGCCTTCCTGCTTTTGAAAGGTTTCCACGATGCAAGTCATCTCTGCAATTTTTCTAGAGTAGGGTCCCAGACTTGTTTGTGCATTCTCCCCTGAATTACCGGCAGTCCTAGGTGAGTGAGGGGGAAGTTACTGGTGCTACACCCTAGTTCCCTTGCACCTTCATCTAGTAGGCTCTGTGGGGGTGTTTATCCCTATAAGGGATGCCTTTCTCCAGTTTATCTTCTGACCAGTTGTCATTTCCATTAGAGTTGAACCAGCCTTTAATCTCTGTATCTGAGGGAGAGATCCTTCACAAAATACCATCATGTCATCAATGAATTGCACGATTGGCGGTGCACCATCCCGGAAGGGTGTACTAACCCAACGGGCACTCACGATTGACAAAATAGGGCAGTCATTCCTTCTGCCACTAAGTTTAAGAGCAGAGGAGATAGGGGTAATTCCCCTCGTGCTTTGGAAGTATCCAAAAACGCCTCCATTTATAGATACAGAAAATCTAGCTGAGGAGATGCAAGAGTAGATCCAAGTCCTCCATTTGAGACCAAAGCCTATTGCCTTCAAGACAAGATCCAGGTGTCTCCAGTTGACCCTGTCGAAGGCCTTTTCTAGATCTAACTTTAGGAGGAAGTTTTACCTTTTGTTTTCAGAAAACATTTACACAATAAGTGCAAGAACTCAGTGCCAACTTCTATCTCTCACAGCTCTTAAGACTTGACTTGTTTACAGTCAATATATTAAAGGTGAACATGGAGTTCATTGATGTGAAGGTACTAAATTTGGATGTACCACAGGAGCACTTTGTTGACAGCGACTGATAAGAGTATAATCAACAGTCATCAGTAAACTCCGTTAAGTAGCTTTACTATGCCTGGATTCTCTGAAACTGAATAAGTGTGTTTAATCTTATCAAAGCTGTGGAGTTTCAACTTGACTTGCAATGAACTAAATATTAAAAATTTTGTCTGTTTCTTTCAATTTCTTTGCTCAAGCAATATGGTTCTTTTCAGGAGCTCTTTTTCTTTCTTAAGTTAATCTTCATGTGATTTAGTTCCTTTTATCAGAGTAAGATGATCAAGATGAGGAAAACCCAAAAGGGAAGAGAAAATATTTAAATAAGTTTTATTTGTTTGATCAGTTTCATTTAGTTGTACCCATATATCTTGAACTTAGATTCATCCCGATTCTCTACTCTGTTATGCATTTTTATGTTAAATGACTCATCTACTTACACTCATACCCGGCCTCATCTTTCACTGTTTATTGGTCCCAGCAGGCAGCTTCAACCGTACCAACCTATTAACAAAGCTCAGGCAGCAGTAGCGCTTGCATGTGGCGGGATGATGGATCTAATCCAGATTGAAGTATCTAGACTCAAAGCTAAAGCTATGCAAAGCAGGTTGAAATAGAATCAATAAAATCTGAGCTCTAAAAAGAGGAAGGTTTTTTGGGAGGGAAAGTTGAACAAAGAGAAAGCTCGTGAGTTGGAGTTGGAGAAGGTACTTTTTTCTTTATTTGAAGGGAGTACTTTTTTTTTTTTTAAGCTAGAGTATGGGTACTTTTTTTTTATCTGAAGGGAGAGTAATTAGTAGCTTCTCATGATTTAGAAATGGAGAAGCTTGGTCAAGATAAAAGCCTACTTGATTTTTACATGAGGCTGCTCTAGACTATCTAAAGCAGCATCCAGAGGAAGTCAAAGGACGTATCATGTTTTTTTTGAAAGTAAAGGACGTATCATGTTTGAAAAGACCAACCAGGAGTCCGAGCAAGAAAGTGTGGTGGAATTGCACGAAGACTTACGGGCCAGTTAGAAGAGCCTTGCTGATGCCAAGGCCGTAATGGGATCTGTGATAGCAGTTCTCCAAATTTTTTGGTGAGGCTCGTTTTATTTTTCCCTTCAATTGACTGGTTTCAGAACTTGTACACAAAAGTCATGCAGAGATAGTACTTCAAACATATGTTCAATGCCGTCTGCTTCTCCAGGGTTGGTATCAGACCTCATCAGCCGCTGATGTGCTGGTTACTTTTACATATCATACCTTCCTTTCCGTCAGTATGATCAATGAGTTCATAATGTATGTACCCCTGTAGATAACCTGCTCACAGCTAGTAAATATAAATAATTGTGGGTCCCTCCCTCCCTCCCTCCCTAATCGGGTAAATTATACGAGAATATGAATCACATATTATCCTATGGTATATTTAAAACCTACTTATGATCTTTCAAAGAGTTATCTCAAAGAGGCCTTAATCAACCAAATACTCTTGATTTTTAAACATATCGTATTGCTTTGATGATCAGCACAACAACAAAACAAGTGAATAAAGTATACAATACTCGAATCAATACAATAAAGGGGTGAACAAACAAAATCTTCGATCTGGTTTGTTGCCTAAAGTGAATAAAATTTGAATTTCTCTATATTTACAACAACATCAATATATCCTTCATTCAAGCAGCTGTACTTGTCATGAAACGTTCATTCACATTGTGCATGGGCGGTATAATTAGCTACAGACATCCAGAACTGGTGGTCTTTCTTGTCGACGAGATCTGTCCAATCAAAATCCACAAAATTCACCTCTTCAAGCACACTTTGGCAGCTGATCATCATGTCATCGTACTCATAGTTGTAGCGCTGGAAGGAGAGAGTCTCCATGATAGGCATCACCCTTGCTCTGGGCTTTTTGGCGAGTACCATCGTTGACATCCGCTTCTTTTGAGGATCAGCAGCCACATTTAGAGTTGCACGCTTTGGGCGGCGCTCAGACTTGATGTGGCTGCGGCATTCCTTGATGCCAAGGGACATGAAGTGGTGAGACTTCTTGCTGCTGCACTACAAGAAAACAATGATCTGCCGACGGAACGATTTTGTTTCGTCGGCGGAGTATAATTCCGTCGACAGTCGATATTTACGCGTCAGCGGAATTTCTTATATTCCGACCCAACCGCTGGCGGAAGTAAATCCGGCTGTTGGGCCGGATTAAATTTAAACCCGTTCGGGAACTTAGGTCCCGATTTGAATCGGGACCTAAGTTCCCGCACAGCGTTACGCGCGTGACGCGAGCGCGCGTAACGTTGCGCGTTGTCTTCCCCTGCCCCGGCTTCCTTCGACGAAACCCGTCGAAGTCCGTCGAAGGAAACCAGAGCGCGTGAAAAAGAAATCTCCCCCTCCCGCGGCGTTCCGCCGGCTGAAAATTTCCTGTTTTACTCTTCTCGGCATCGCACGCCCTCCTTCGGCCGAAGACCATCTTCAACGAAGCGTTTGGGTTCGAAAACCCAGTTTGTACGAAGAAGAGGGGCGATTTCTGGCGGCGTTCTGTTCACTCCGGCCTCCCACCCGACGTCGCACAGCACCCCTCCGACTTCCTCGCCGTCGACGGTAATTATTTCGGACCCGACGTCGTACTGCACCCGACTATTCACCTTCACTGCAGGTAAATATTTCGGACCTAAGTTCCGATTCGAAAAATTTTATTTGGCCGTTAATGTTTTGTTTAAGATGGGAAACGAGGTCAATACAATGACCTTGTGGGGAAGTTGGGTATATATTGATAAAAATATATAAGGGCTTGAATATTTTGGATGTGAAAGGGCTGTTGGCAGCAGGAGTGAGGTAAGACTCCAAGTCAATTGGCCATGAGGATCTGCTCAAAATTTTTCGTCCAGATCCAATCCTGCCAGTCCCCATACAAAGAAGTCAGTTTTTTGTTGTTTTTTTTTTAGTTTGGAGGGGTCGTTTATTTGTGATTGTCAAACGGAAAAACTCCCTTTTCTGGACACATCATTGCTTGCAGAAAGGATGAGTGACGACATGATCAGTTTAGTTTTTCTACATATTGAGAAGCAGCAGAAGCTGCAGCTTGCATATATATGGGGTGAGTTGGTGATCAAAATTATATGCCTTTATGTCTGCCTTTATGTCTGGGAATTGATACTGTCTTGCGTTCTTTTTAGTTCACCTTTGTGATTTATAAGTCAAAACAGATTATATATGTATTTTGTAATCGAAGATTGCATTTACACAAAACCAAATCATCCTTTGGAAATTTATAGGGCAGATGACCCAAGGATTCATGAGTCCACACGGGTACCAAATATTTGAAGCTTGTTTTTGCGAGAATATTATGATGGACCCATCATAATAGAAGTGGTTCGAGAAGAGTTTATCTCGCCTGATTATCTCCAAATGAATGTTCTGTTTTTGCAAAAAAAACCAGTTCTGGATTCAATACATGTGGCTCCATGAATGGACCTTCTTGATTCCAATTAATACAGCAGGCTGCAGGAATGAAAGACATTCTTGATTCCAATACATGTGTTTTCATGAATGGATTGTATATGCATGGGGTATGCATGTAGTGGGTTGATTTGTAGAGTAAGATGGTGAACTTACATGTTAGGAGCGGGGTTAGGGTTCGCACAGTACTGTGAAGGCTGCTAGGGGTAGATAATATGGGTTCATTCGAAGGAAAAGGCTCCAATGGCAAGGTTGTGAGTTTTGAAGAGGTTGTGTACATAGGTTGGTTTGTAAGAACATGGTCAGGCAGTTCAGTCAAGCTACATGAGGTCACAAGGTAATATTGTGCCCTTAAAGGGTAAATATTTACAAAGTAAAAATATGGGTAAATTTTAAGTTGTGAAGTTTTTTTTTTCAGTGTATCTCACAGGCTTTTTGCTAGTACGTAGAAACTAACATTTATCTTTTAGATATCTCTCTCTCCCTCCATCTCTCTAATCTTTCTCTTTTTCTCCCTCCCTCTCTCTCTCCCTCTTTCTCTCTCTCTCTCTCTCCTTTTCTCTATTTTGGTGGCTCTCTGATTTCTCCCTATTTAAATCTCTCTCTCTCTCTCTCTCTCTCTCTCTCTCCCATTCTCTCTAGGTAAACATTTATCTCCCTAAAAGTACTTAACACTCATTTCTTTGTTGTGTGTAGTCTGTATTGACCAATTGTCGCGTAGATGGACTATTTTACCGACAAGAAATGGATGTATAAACACTTCAAACTGTCGTTTATGGTTCATTTATTCCAATTGAAGTGTTTGTATCCATGGAGTAACAAATCTTTTACGGATCTTCTTTCACTTCTGAAGGACACTCTTCCATCCGATAATTTGCTTCCATGCAGTTGGTATGAGTCCAAGAAAATGATGAGTGAGTTAGGATTGAATTATGAAAAAATATATGCATGTCCAAACGACTGCTTGCTATTCAGAAATGAATATAAAGATTTAGATGCGTGCCCAAGGTGTGGTTAGTCGAGATGGTCCATAAAAAAAAAGGAAAACATTCAAGTATTGCAAAGATCCTGAGACATTTTCCTCTGATTCCGAGGTTGCAACGGTTGTTCATATCCACTAAGACATTGGAGCTGATGACGTGGCATGGTTCGGCTCCACCTACTGAAGAAGGAAAAATGATTCACCCTAGGGATTCGGTCGCATGGAAATACTTTGATTCAATGCATCCATCATTCAGTTCAGACATACGGAATGTCAGACTTGGTCTTGCGAGCGACGGTTTTAGTCCTTTCAAGATTGGATCTGGGTCAAGTCGCAGCACATGGCCAGTAATTATTACTATTTATAACCTGCCCCCTTGGTTGGCAATGAAGCAGAGCTATTTTCTGATGACCCTTCTTATGGACGGTCCAAAGGCGCCAGGAAATGATATAGATATTTTGTTGCAGCCGTTGATAGATGAGCTGAAGGTTTTATGGGAACATGGTGTGAAGACTTATGATGCACAAACCAAGAGATTTTTTCAAATGCGTGCAGCAGTCCTTTGGACAATATCGGACTTTCCTGCATATGCCATGTTGTCTGGGTGGAGTACAAAAGGTTACAAGGCATGCCCTACTTGTCACGTAAACACTGATTCGTTCTATCTACCATATAGTAGAAAATGTGTTTACATGCATCATCGGAGGTTTCTACCTGAGGATCACCCATGGAGGGCCGATAAAAAATCGTTTGATGGGACTGAGGAACGTGATGGTACACCCAAATGCCTGTCAGGAAATGACATCATGAATGTATGGGAAAGACTTCGAAATATTGTGTTCGGAAAAGGACAACGGGCAGAAACCGGATATTTGCCTGAGGGGTGGAAGAAGATGAGCATTTTTTTAGAGCTGCCATATTGGAGTGCCCTGCTCATCCGCCACAATTTCGACATAATGTATATCGAGAAAAATGTATGTGAAAGTATTTTGAATACCATATTGGAGAAAGATGGCAAGTCAAAAGACAATATAAAATCGAGAATGGATATGCAAAGTCTCAACATAAGGAAACCACTCCACCCCAGGCCTTCAAAAAAGGCTAATGGGAAGGTAATCATTCCTCATGCTTCATTCAATTTGACGAAGAAAGAAAAAACAAGGTTCCTTCGTGTGTTAAAGGAATTGAAACTCCCAACGGGGTTTTCTTCAAAAATCTCCAGTCAAATACAAGTCAAAGCGAGGAAAGTGATTGGTCTTAAGAGCCATGATTAAACAAGGTTCCTTCGTGTGTTAAAGGAATTGAAACTCCCAACGGGGTTTTCTTCAAAAATCTCCAGTCAAGTACAAGTCAAAGCGAGGAAAGTGATTGGTCTTAAGAGCCATGATTACCATGTTCTTATGCAACAGCTCCTTCCGTTGGTAGTGAGGAAATCAATGGCTAAGCCCATTGCCAAAGTAATAAATAAATTGTGTGCATATTTCAAAGAAGTGTGTTCTAAGGTGGTTGATGTGAGGAAGATATCAGACACACAATCAGCTATTCCATATATTCTGTGCAAACAAGAGAGGATCTTCCCACCAACATTCTTTGACATCATGATCCATGTTACACTACACTTGGCATCAGAAGTGAGATTAGCCGGACCGGTTCAGTACAGATGGATGTACCCAATTGAACGCAATTTGCTTACATTGAAGAATTACATTCGTAATAAGAATCAGCTGGAGGGCTCTATTGCGGAGGGGTACTTGATGGAAGAAGTAACTACCTTTTTGCGCACGTTATGTTGATGGGATGGAATCAAAATTTACAAGGGCAGTACGATACGCTGATGGGCCGTTGGGAGCTGCTCGTTTGTTTCTACTAACTCTTGAGGAGGCGTACCAGCTCCATCGTTTTTTGTTGCTCAATACTCCAGAGACTCAGCCGTACCTATTGTAAGTGTAAAAAATTGTTTTTTTAGATATGTCTCATTCATAAGTTGAATTTCCTCTTAAACTGAATCTGTGCGTTCTTTGAAGGGAGCATAAAGACCACTTAAGGGGTTACATCCCCAATGGACTGAGCATCGAATACAAACAGAGCACCACAACCAATTTGTACAGTGGTTTAGAAAACGAGTAAGTTGTTTACCCAGAATTTTAGGAGTTGCAATATTTCGTTCGTATCGAATGTCCCTCATTTCTTGACTTTGTCACTAATTTTATTGCGTAGGTAACGGATTTGTACTCTGATTCTGAGGACACAGAGGAATTAAGGAACCTTGCCTGTGGTCCATCTCGTGACGCTATGTCGTATCAGGGATATTTTGGCAATGGTTACAAGTTTGACACAGAAGCCATTGACCAGAATCGGACCACACAAAATAGTGGCATTGCAACAGTGGGGGTAGGAGACGAGATATTTTATGGTGTCTTGCAGCTGGTCATAGAAGTTTATATTGTATCATGGACACCTGTGCACCTATTCAAGTGCAAATGGTACGACATGAAGAAGGGTACAGGTTGCTTCATGGACGGGCTAGACTTCACGTTGGTAAATACAACGAGACAAGTATATGAAGATGAGCCTTTCATCTTACCAGGTCAAGCACAACATGTCTTTTATTTAAAAGACCCGATTGAGCCTTATTGGAGCGTTGTTTGTAGTTGGAGACCCAGAGACACCTACGACATCCCCTTGAATGAGGAAGGTTTAAGGGCACAACAAGACGAAGCATTGCTATTGGCGCAAGATGCAAGAGTTGGAGGCGCAACAAACATCAATAGTGAAGATGATGTTATATGGGTGCGTCGTGACCTTGGTCCTGGAGTAAGGATCAATAGTGACAACTTGGATGATTGAGTATTTTTAATCCATTGAAGTCTGTAAATACATCCGCTACATAATATTATAAATCTTATCTTCTCTGTTTCTCTATATAATTCAGTTTTTTTTGCAGGATAATTATGCCACTGAAGAGGGGCATTGTGTCACTTAGACACAAACGCACCCCTCTGCATCGAGGTTGACTCCAGCTGGACTTCGACATCAGAGCTTCCGTCTTCATCGGAGCTGCCATCTTTAGGTACTAACATGTTCATTAACTTTATTTCCTTATACGTTTTCGTAATTTTACTTTATTTAATTTCAGTCTCATTAATTTAATTTCAGAAGAATCGAGGCGCAAGTTTAGGGAGTTATTCCCATCTTACCAATCCCTGAGAGTACTGATGCTTCAGGTATAATTACATGCATACTGCTTATTAAAATGACATTTTAATGTTGACTAAGTGGGCATTTGATGTAGAGCCGGTCCAAATGGATGACATGGAGACCCAACCTCCAGATTGGACTGTTGATGGGATTGAGGATTCGCAGCCTCAACTACCACGCATCAAGCGTAAGGTGAGGGCGACATCATTCATACCCGAGAAAGAGGCAAAGATCATAATCAAGAATGGACAGATGGTGTCATCCGCACAGCATGACTTGTCCTTTCTCCTTGGAACACATATTCGGGGTCAATTACATTTCCCGCTACATCTGCAGTGGCGTGAGATCGGCCCGAATGCATTTAAAGATTGGTTCACAGAAATCAATGTAAGACTAACAACCATCTATTTTTTTTTGTAACAGATGTAAGTATTAACATAAATTTTTTTTTTAGGTAAGATACAAGTTTGTTAATGAGGAGGATCAACCCGTGGCTACAGCCGTTGCGATGAAAGTTCTACAGCCGGTTGTGCAGAAAATTATACGAGACAACCGTACTCTCTATAAGAAGCAATACTACGATGGAAAGACCCCAGATCAACTAGCAGACTGTCCCATTCCAGGTATGACTCCAGAAACCTGGACACTGCTAGTGAAATATTGGGATGGGGAAAGAGAGTCTGGGCGTGATGTGAAGAACAAGGCGAACCGAGAGTGTCTGAAGACGACTCACACGCTTGGGTGTAAATCTCTTGCTCGTTTTTTGGAAGATGAGGTATGTATTGAGTTGACTTTTTGTCTGCCTTATCAATACTTCAATTTATACATTGCACAATACTAATTTTAGGAAATTAAATTTTATGCAGCGACAAGCAGAAGGTCCAAACTTCGTGTTTCTAAGATCTTTCCTGAAGGGGCACAAAAGGAAAGATGAGACATATCCTGATGAGGAGACGGCAGCATTATGTGTAAGTTATCAGGTTCTTGACATTTTCTCCTAATACCAAGTGCATGTTTTAATTAGGTTTTGTTTGTTATGCAGGAGGAGCTTGTCCGGACCGCAACTGAGCTGCAGGTCCACAACTCGGCGAACCCCGCGGATTTGACACCTATCATAGATAAGATGTTTGGGGGCCATCACAGAGGTTACGAGAGAGGACTTGGGCCTAGTGCGCCGCTGCGTAGGGGTGTGGTTACGAGAGCACCAGAGTACTTAGCTCTAGAGGAACAACTGCAACAGGAAAGGCAAGACAAAGAATCAACGAAGAACCAGCTGTTGATGGTGCAGTCTAAGTTGCAAGAACTGAACCAGTGGCGAGCCTCTCTCCAGTCGCCTACAGGTTAGTATTATTTAAATACATAATTAATTACTAATTTTATACATTTCATAACACTTATGATGAATTAATGTTCATTTGCAAGGCCTTCTAACCCATAGGGTAGCAATCAGTCGCACAACTGATAGCACGTACTGTACATTTCCATTTGTCTGAACATTACATTTGACATCTATTTTGTAATTTTTTGTTATGTAAACTATTTTGTAATGTAAACATTTTGAAGTGTAAAACTAAATTAATTATGACAGTCTAAATTTTTTTTTATGTAAAAGCCAGTATATAATTATGATAGGTTACAAGTAAAAAATGCAAAAAACAAAAAAAACAAATTTTTTAAAATTTTTAAAACCTCTGCCGACGGTTTAAACCGTCGCCGTAGATGACCGTTATAACGGTCATTACCGCGACGGTTTAAAGCATCGTAGGTGGAAATTTCATGGGTGGATTTAGAAATTTTTCCGCCAACGATTCCATTTCGTCGACGAATTCCGCCGACGAATAACGTTCGACGACGGAGAGATCTCCTGCGACGACAATCCATTCGTCGGTGGATTAGAAATTTGCGCCGACGAAAAAGATACACGTCGGCGGAAGAAGTTTCCGTCGACGAAACGGATTTTATGACCGCCGGCGGAATTGATTCTTTCGCCGGCGGTTGTGTTAGTCGGCATAACGCGTCCGCTGACTTCCTGAGTGTCGACGAGGTCTCACCTGCCGCCGGACGTTCCGCCGGCGGTTTTGGGTTTATCTGCCGACTAAATGAACTGCCGGCGGATCGTTGTTTTCTAGTTGTGCTGGTAATGCTGCGGGTCATCACTCCACGGCTCATGCTGCGGGTCTTCATCATCGCAAAAGGAAATGTAGAGTAATCTCTGTCTCTCTGGCTCTCTCTCTCTCTCTCTCTCTCTCTCTCTCTCCAATTCGTCGAGCACGGCAGAGTTCTCTGATTGCAGTTAAGCTAGTACTGTAGTCTGTAGCGCTTTTATATACAGCATGGTTAAAAGAGTGTCAGAATTGCAATGGGACTAGTGCACCAACCAAAAAGAATTCGTTCCCGAAAGGGACTCTCCGGAAAATTAACTGACAACGCGTTACTTGATTTCTTGAGAGTTAACTTAATATTGGGTTTATTCCGATTCCGGATCCTTTTTCATTAGGATCAACAGATTGTTAAAATTTGCGGGACAAGGGTTAAAGACTAATGTTGTATCCAAAACAGTTTTGCAAATATATTGGAAAGTTTTAAGACAAGACTTTCCAATAATATTAAATGTCAAGTTAAACGGATGCCAATTAGGAAATTCTGTTTCCAAAACAAATCTTTGAATAATATATGTTTTTTTATTAATTTATGCGAGTAAAAAGTAATTATCAGGGGTTTGTGTACAGATTTTTTATTTATTATTTTTTTAGTACAATTAGTTTAGTTACGAGAATGTCGATCATGTATTGTCCTCTGGTATATTTACAACTTAGTTGGACCCAGGCTGGTTTGCTGAAGAACATCACCGGCTGGTCCGACCTAGTGGAGCCAGAACTTTTACGGCTGAAGATCATAACTTGTTTTGCCTCAAAACCGGGTCCACCCGGGGATTGGTCCAGTTTGATAGTAAATCAGTGCAGTTGGACCTGGTCTGGTTTGCTGAAATATACTTGAAAAAAAAAAGGAGGAAACATTTCAGTGTTGGAGGCGGGATTCGAACCTAGTTCAAGTCAAATACCTTATTCTTTGAAGCAACAATTTTGAAGGCGCGATGAAGCTTGGTGCACCTAATCACACCAATCGCAACCGTATATACACTAGTAGAAAAATGGGCATACCCGACGGTCTTGATTTAAAACCGTCGGGTATGAGGACATAGACGTCGGTCCGGTCTGACCCAGTTGGTCCGGGTCGCATCAAATAGGAAACCCGTTGTCGGAATCACTTTACCCGACAGGTTTCTCGGACCGTCGAGTTAAATGTTTCACTCGACAGTCTGTCCGTCGTGGAATTTTTTTTTAATTTACGACGGTTTTATCCCGTCGGGAAAAGTTCATTAGTAAAAATTTTTTACTTCAATTCGTTGTGTTTGGTTTCTTTCATATATGACTGTTCCTAAGTTTTTCGTCACCTCAAAAACTTACCGGGTTAACCTAATCTTGGCTTCATCTTCGCCGGCTGCGGTGTCCGACGGCCGACGCCCGATTACAACGGCTGACGCGCAATTACGACAGCCGACGCGCGATTACGACGGCCGACTCCCGATTACGACGGCCGACGCCCACTTACGACGGCCGACGCCTGCTTACGACGGCCGACGCCCGCTTACGACGGCCGACGCCCGATTACGACGGCTGACGCCCCCTTACGACGGCCAACCACTGATTCTGACGGCAAGATCGTGATTCCTACGGCGAAGGACTGATTCCGACGGAAAATGGTGCGACGGCGACCCCCTGATTCGTTGCGACGGCGACCCCCTGATTCGTTGCGACGGCGACCCCCTGATTCGTTGCGACGGCGACCCCCTGATTCGTTGCGACGGCAAAATCCCTGATTCGTTGCGATGGCAAAATCCCTGATTCCGACGGAAAACGGGCCGACGGCAAACCCCAAATTCGGCCGGAAAACGGTGCAAATCGCTTGTGGAACAGCCCCTCCCGATCCAGTAACGTTCTTCTGAGGTAAAAAAATTTCTTCTTAGCTAGGTTTTGGCGAGTTTCGTTCTTCGATTTTGACATTTTCCTCTCTGTTTTTCGTTCTTCGATTTCGACATTTTCGTCTCTGTTTTTCGTTCTTCACCGCCCCCCGCCTGTAAATGATGGGGACGGTTTATTTGGTTTTTTTCACAAGCTGCTGAATTAAGCAATCTCTTATCTTTTGTAATAAACCGTCAATCCCTCTCTTTGAATCAAATCTATCTTGTACAAGACCAATGTATAATTTACTATTAAATCAATTTTTAGTATAACATTGTATCTTGAGATAATTTACATCATTGTACCAAGGACCATAAGAATCACTCTATGTAGTGAATTAACTAAATCTAGGTGGGTATGATGGCAATTACTTTAAAAAAAAACTATAAAATATAACACATGAATATATAATTTATTAATAAACAGCAAATAAAAATTTCTATATATTTTGTTAATAATTATTGTTGGTCGCCAAAACACTTAATTTTCCATGTAATGCTATAAATTAGGCCTGTTTATATGTTGCACGGATTCAAACCGAATTATATAACATTACTAAATGAATTTGTTTTGAGTAAGAACTCTCGTTGTACGTACCACTATTGAAAAGCAATCTCAAATTTTAACAGGTCTTGCACACATTGATCTAGGTGTCATCAGAGAGCTTCCAACTGCTATATAAATCTCCTTAAGGCATCTTCAACTCCTCATATTCTTTCATGCAACTTTTTTTCGCGTTCTGGAGTTTACAAGTTTGTATTTGAATCAATATTATACTTGAATTTATAGCTGCATTACTTCTTATACTTGAAATTGTTTTGGAAAAGTACATGTTATGAGTTGGTTCACTATCATATAGCCAATCAATTTTGTGTACTACAATTCATGCATTTAACCATTTGTTAAATTTTAAAGCATTTATATCTCTTGTGTTCATTCATATACAGTACAGTTACTATAGGTCAAAACAAAGAATAAAAATGTAAAACCCCAACTGAGAGAGACTGTGAATTCTAAGTTGATTTTGTTTACTTCTGTGGACTGATCCTATAATTTAATTCGGAAGACTATTCATAGTTTTTGTTTCTAAAGCTATATTATATCATCAAACAGAAACCTAAGCCTTTTTTGACTAATGTATGTTGTGTCTTGTGATCCAAGGTGATCTTTATAACATATATAGAGGATATATTTTTTTTAGGAACATATAAAAGAGAAATAAATAGAGAAATAAATAGAGAAATAAATAGAGAAATATATGTTGTGATCCAAGGTGATCTTCATTGATATTGAAGTACATCTTGAAGACATAAATAAAAAAAACTTGATTTATTTATATAATTAAGTTCAACTATATGTACGGATGTATTGACATTAATATTTGTTTTATTTAAATTAGTTCAGCTCCCATAAATCAAGTTGCTGGTATTCATATTATATATATGAGCTTAATGATGCTTATCATCAATTGCCATCGGCTGTGAATGAAATACTCATCGTTCATTTCATGTCTTTTGTAGTCCCTCTTTGACAATTCCAATCAAGATGGACTACTTTAGTGATAAGAAATGGATGTACGAGTACAGGACCAAGCCTGCTCGATGCCACCCGAACTTCGTGGGTGGAATCGATTACTTCATCCAGTATGCTAAACAGCAAATTTGAAGCAGAGTCTGTTGATTTGTCACGGACTACTCAAAACAGTGGCATTGCAACAGTAGGAGAAGTGGAAGATATTTTTTATGGGGTCCTACAAGACATTATAGAGGTGTACATGGGAACATGGGCACCCATCTGCTTGTTTAAGTGTCTCTGGTATGACACGAACGAGGGTATTGGTCGTAAGTTCGATGAATATGATTTCCCATTAATTAATACGACAAGGTGAAGTTACGAAGATGAACCCTACATTTTTCCATCGCAAGCACAACAAGTATTTTATTGTGAAGACCCTATTGACCCAAATTGGAGTGTCATCTGTCATTGGAAACCAAGGGCGACTTACGTCGATATCCCAGTGGGCAGTGTGCTTTCAGGTGCAGAATACGATGAAACTTTGTTGCTGGCACAAGATCCAGGGGTGGGACAAATGGATGTGTCCAATACGGAATATGAGGATTTGTGGGTGCGTACAGAACTTGGTGCTGGTGTAAATATTCGAGTTCTATTTCCAGAGTACACTTCCCCTTCGACCGACGGTTCAGGTAAAATTTAATTGTCTCCTTTAGTCTACTTCATATTGAGGTCAATACTAATATTTATGCTATAACATTTTGTGGTATTCTGATCTACTAGGCACATCTGGTAATGCCACTGCATTGGGTTTAGAGACTCAACCACCTATAGAAGATGAAGGCATGGAACGAGTGACATGCGATGGGGAAGATGATGAGACTCAAAATCCGGATGAAGATTTTGAGAACCAGGCTGCAAAAGATGACAAGGAGGTAGTTTTGGAATCTGAACTACCCGAGGAACCCTTCAGCAGGAGGGGTAGGGGCCCAACTAGGGCATCTTCATGTATGCCTGCAGAAGGTGTGTGGAAGGTGCCCATTAAGAATGGGCAGATGACTACGAAATATCAGAGATCTTTGTCCAAGTTGATGGGAACTTATGCACGGGCTGAAACGTATTTCCCCCTCCACCTACAGTGGCGCGACTACGACGATAGGGATTATTCTACGGGGTTCGAACATATCAATGTAAGCAATTATTTGTTTTACCTCATAACTATTTATGCATTTACGAAACTCATTCGAGATTTGTGCTCAGCAGAAAAGTACAATTTGTCGGTGAAAATGGGGAGGAGGTGACTCAAGCGTGTCGCTATGACAGCCATAAAGCCAGTGCTGCAAAAAATAATTAGAGATAACCGGGCGTCTTTTAGGAAGGCGCACTACGATGGAAAATCTGAAGAGGAACTGCGAGAAAATCCGATTTCCACTATCAGTCAAGAAGCATGGGATCAACTTGTTGCTTATTGGAATGATGATGCGATGGTGGAGATGTCCAAACGGAACAAGGTGAATAGGACACGAATGAGATCGACGCACACTCTTGGGGCAAAGTCCCTAAGTCATTTTTATGAGGAGGAGGTAATGCTGTAATTTTTCACATCCTGTTTTTTGTATGTGCATATCTAATTGAATTTTACTTGTGTTCTGACTGAAGTTGTTTTTCAATTCAGCAAGCCAAAAAGAAGGATGAATTCAGCTTCATGGAGTCTTACCTCCTAGCCCATAAGAGGAAAGACGGAACCTATCCAAATGAAAAAACGGCAGCAATATGCGTAAGTGATAGAAATAATTAAATTCATATGCAGAAGACATAAAGTCCTACCTCGTAATTGTATTGGCTATTTCGTATACTAAGATATGTTTTTTTGCAGACCCAGGTTGAGACGGTTGCAATTGAACAAGAAGTACACCGGTCGAAGGATCCAGCAGAAGTGATACCTGTGTTGGACAAGGTGTTTGGGGGACACCACGGTGGCTACGAGCGGGGGTTTGGGCCTGGTGCACCCCCACGGAGAGGTGCGTCTGCGTCGACTGCTATGAACACCATTGAGATTGCCACGCTCAGAGCAGAGTTGGAAGCAGAAAAGCGGGATAAGGAGACCTTGAGAGAAACTTTGCAGAGTGAAAAGGAAGACAAAGTTAAAATGAAAGAGGAGATGGAAGTAATGAAGCAGCAAATGATGGCTATAATGGAATGACAGAAATCTCAAGAGTCAGGTACAGGATTGAGTTCCGTCACAAATTAAACTTGGCTTCAATTAAATTTATGACTCCGCTTACTAATTTACACAATGATGATATTTTAGGTGGTTCATCTGGTCAACGCCGTCGTGCTAGCAAAAACATGACCTGTTAGTGGAACAGTTGGTGTGTATTTAACTTTAAAATTAATTTTTCAAGGTACCAATTTTCATTTTGTTTCTCGTTATAGAGAAGCTAAAAGGATTGCTAAGTTTGCAATCATTTTCTGCAGAATGACATGGGTTAATGATCTGCTCAAATGATATGTTCAAATCAACAGGTTAATGATCTGCTCAGTATATTTTATTTAACAAAATTATCAATACCTGTTTTTCTTAAATATGTTGGTTCACTTACTACATGCTCTGTCATTTTGCTGACTAATGCATTCTAATATAATCTCAAATCTATTTTATCAGTTTCAAAATCATAAATATGCAAAGCTAATGTGGTTCTGTAGTGGGGAGAAAGGATATGGTTTGCAGTATCTGCATTTTAGGCTTCACTGTATAATATCATTATAGGCATTTATTTGCAAATGGATGAGTCTTAACTTGCAATTGTATGACACTCATGACTGCTATGATTTGCTGGGAGACAGCCTTGCCTAGTTGGTCAGGCATATGTTTAGGATTGAGGGAGGCCGTGAAATAGAGCTCTTGTGCCTGCACACCCTAATTTGGTAGTCATTTATTATGAGCACCATTTTTTTTTCTTTCCTTATATTCCTTTGCCTTTCCCTCCTTCTAACTGCTCTCTATATTAAATTCATGTTCTCTATTTTACAGAAATATTTTTTTGTGGTTTTCTGAGGCTCTGTGAGTTTCTTACGTATTTATCTTGTTGAGCAATTGGTCGTTTTTTTTTTTAAGTTTTTTTCTGATTCCATCAGGTTCTTCACTTCTACTTCATGACATTAAATGGCAGCAAGGTTGGATACTCTGCGTTTGACTTAAATAGTAGTGGAGAAAGGAAGAAGATGGAAAACTCAACTTCCAAACATTGGAAGACTGATGTGGATCTGAATGATGTTTTTTGCTTTATGTAATTGAAGGACTGTTCTATATGTTATGTTCAACTTACAATTATCTTTTAACTGTTGTTTGAGTGGTACTTTGTGTGGTTTCTACATTGTCTTTTATTAATGTAAATTACATAATAGATTGTCCCTTGTTTGATTCTTTGAGCCTTTCAGATATGTAAATGAGGACGTGGTTCTTATATCAGGTTGATTGTGTAAAATCTCAATCTCAAGAAAAAAATAAAAAAATAAAAAAAAGAGCCGACGGTCCAATAACCGACGGCACAAAAGAAAAAGAAAAAGACCAAACCCGACGGTGTATCTCCGTCGGCCCTAAGAAAGAACAATGAAGCAGACGCCAATACACCGTCGGCTCAATGTCCGTAGATTAAAACAGATCCGACGGTGTACGACCGTCGGGCAACAAAAACTAAAGTTCCCGACGGTACAACACCGTCGGCACACTATGCCTCCGCAAAGTAATTAGCCGACGGTGTATCTCCGTTGGCGCAGAGAAAGCACAATGAAGCCGACGCAAATACACCGTCGGCTCAATGTCCAATGTTAAAATCGGATCCGACGGTGTACGACCGTCGGGCAACGAATCCTGTAGTTCCCGACGGTACAACACCGTCGGCAAACTATTCCTCCGTTTAGGAATTAGCCGACGGCGAGCAGCTGTCATCAGCCTGGTGAGAGCACTAGGAAGCCGACGCCAATACACCATCGGGCCAAGGGACTATGAATTAAACTTATCCGACGGGATACGACCGTCGGGCAACAAAAACAATTGTTCCCGACGGTACGAAACCGTCAGCTCATCTAAGCAAAACTGATTTAGTTTACCATACCCGACGGAGTCCGGCCCGTCGGCCAAAGATTCTGTCCTAATGCCGACGGTGCGCATCCGTCGGCCTAACTCAATTCCTGGACGTTTGTGTCGATGGAATAAACCCGTCGGGCTCTGAACAATTGAAAGCCGACGGGATTAATCCGTCGGCCAAGATTCGGTTAGGCGACGTTGTTAACCCGTCGTTAATATGTTTTCTGAAATGGTTTTTTCGACCGCCGTGTTCGCATTTTATTATCGCCGACTGTCGTTAGCTGTCGTTATGTTATGTTTGCAGCCGACGGTTAGTTACCGTCGTGCAAACGTTTGGCCGACCCGGTATTGACCTGACGGTTATTTCGCGTCGGGAACGTCTAAGCCGACGGTATAAGTTGTTTAGCCGACGGGTGTTTCACCATCGGGTAAACTCATTTTTCTACCTGTGATAACAGGCGGGCCATTTAGTTTGGGTTTCCATCCGACCCAGACTAAGCATGCAGCCGGTGGACGGGTCAAAGGATAAATGCACCATGGTGAACCGGATCAAAAGATGAACAATCATTTGAACTTAAATAGACATTTAAATTCAAATGGTAAATAAGACGTTAAGATAAAATTTATTCATATTTGAGATAGGATAGATTTTTATCTTTTTATAGGTTTTTATTTCTTTTTGTACACTAGTTGGACACCTATAAATAGGTGGTGTACTTTTTTATTTATCCATCTGGAACTTGTAGCTCAGAGGATATTTTCGTCATGGTCTTCGATGGATATAAGCTTACTAACTCTCACACGGACTTGAGAGCTAGACAGCACGTTGTAGAAGATCGGGGTTTGAGTCTTCGTCAATTTAACTGCATGACAAATAGCCAAACCAACGGATACCACAACTCTTTTTGTGATTTATTATGAATCATTTTTATAATATCACATTTAACAGTTGAACCATTGGTTCAACCCGGTCTGACCGGTTTTGGCCAAAGTTGGACTTACTTCCGGTTCGATCAGAATTGGACTTACTTCCTGTTCGATTGTCAGTTCGGTTTTTTAAAACATTGAATGAGATAATAAATGAATATCAAGAAGCCACAATATTCAGACACTTACATGTAAGTGGATGATGGGCATTATATGAATGCTTCTTTTCTCTTGCTCCTCTTTAAACTCTCATTTTGGCCCGCAATAATGTAATTGGGATTTCATCTCATAAAATTTTCCTTTGAAAGCAAGAGATGGTTTGTCTTCTTTCATAATTCTAGCTTCAAATGTGAGACTTAAAAGCATTTGTGTGACCTTCTCTCTATCGTTTGGTGTTCATGTTCACAAGTGAATGGAACTTTTTTTTTCGAAAATGTAAAATCATGATTTAGAATATTCAAGAAAGAGAAATGCTATACTCACCCACGCATAGCTGGCACCTTGATTTCTAGACTAAAAATGCCTATTGTGGGTTTGCATAGCATTACTCTTCAAGAAAATCAACATTATTTGGAGATGAATAATGCTTGCTGCACCTTTGTGCAGTACCCCTCTTGCATAGCAGTTGCCGACGTTGATGCACAATTCACATCCACGACTAGTGTAGATTATTGGGTTTTAGGGTTTAAGGTTTTAGGTTTTTAGTGTTTTAGACAAGGATTTAAGGGTTTAAAAAAAAAATTTCATAAAAGACTAGGATTCTAATGTGGATGTCAGTAGCATCCACATTAGGAGGTACTCCAATATGGTACTTAGGCGAGGTGCAACTCACATTACTCTTCAGAGATACCAGTTGAAGAATTATCATACTCCTGTCCAAGATCAAAACTATATTACAAAATTTTTTTTTTTTAGAAAAATGCTAGTTGCACCTATGCACAGTATCTATTTGATGTACATGAACCAGCCAATCCGTAACACAATTTCCTAGGGTTTATCTATTAGAATTTAGGATTTTATAAAACTAAAAAAAATCATTATTTTTTTCAATTTTCCTATTGGCTAATTACGTCGGATAGGTAGGCCGCCTAGGTGCAGTTTATGCAGTCATAGGCATTATTGAAATTAATGCTGAAAAATCACCTCCAATGAAGTATGAAGCACTCTTATCCATGCATCAGTTTACTCGTCCTAGCAAGAAATAGTAGTGACTCTGTGTACATATAAATATCCTTTTACTGCTTAGACTTGATGAGATCGATGATCTTCGTGTCCACGTTTAAGCTCTTCGCCAAGACATCAGAAGAAATTAGAGGAGTCGACCCAAAAACGGTGCTAACGACGGGTAAAAGCCCAGGATTCTGACTGTTTAAAGCAGCAATGGCGACCGCATTAGACCCGTTCCCCACATTCACCTGGAAGTGAACGAGACCGACAGGAATGGCGAACACATCCCCCTTGTGAAGCACTTTGCTCACCAAACGAAGGTCAGGAAAGGACGTGACGAACCCAACAAAAATGGAGCCCTCAAGCACCGTGAAAACCTCTGAGGCTCGTGGGTGCGTGTGGGGAGGGTTCTGCCCTCCCGGTACGAAATCGAAGTGGACCAGGGAGATCCCCTGGGTGTTGAGTCCAGGGACCTCTGTTACTCCTACTGGGGTCGCTGCGAACCCAAAGGGCCCAGATGGGCTGCCGGATTTGCCGAGCCCAGAGAAGGAGAAGTCGTCGGCCGTGACTTGCTTTGGGTCCTTGCATACGAACCCATTAACCACAATTGCAACAATATAATCAATCGTGAACAGGTAAACACACAGAAATTTGGGAAAGAAACAGGGGAATGCGTATTTGAGGAGGTAGAAGAGATCACCAGAGCTATTAAGATCTGCGACGCAGAAATCAAATATTGGAGCAGGATCTGATGCAAAGGCTAGATAAGCCGTGCCGAGGAGGGAGAGGATGAGGAGAGTACTAGTACTACTACTGTGGATTGCCATCGCTTGAACAAGAGCTGGAATGATCGATGCAAAGAGAGAGGAGGAAATGAAGCCAATTTTATAAACGCCAATGGACGTGTATCTCTTTTGGAGATTTCGATTGATGATCAAAATCCCTGGATTGGCAGCCTGAATTTAAAGATAGTTAAGGTCTGTGCTTGCATGCATAAAAGGAAACGTACTGCTGGTTCAAGTTCTTTTTTCTCAGCTATATATGGTACTTTTGGATAAGAGAAATCTTGGAATCAAGACGAAAAGATAACCCAGATTCATCCATATGAATATCAACCTTAATAGCTTGAAATCCATGCGATGCAGGGAGAGAAATGAATAAAGTGGTATTTAGGATCAAAAGAGACCAGGACAAGCAGAAATAGACCCAAATTATTATACAAACATAAAAAGGACGCAAGAGCAAATCGTTGAAAATTCAAGTTTCAACAGTTTCGCTGTAAAAGAGTAAAGAATTCATAGTGCCGATAGTTTTCTGATTGCTTTGTTTTCTTCTATTTGTCTTAGCAGAGGATCAAATTGTATTGTTCAGTTAAAAGATAACAAGAGGTAAGTTCTCCAAGGAATTAAACCTCTTTATTGATATTAAACTTAGAGAAAACCAGGAGACTCTCGGAAGAGCTTATTAATCTAATTAAGAGCGGAGTAATGCTGCAGAATACTTGTGATATATATTGCTATACCATATTGGGGTCCTTGCAGACAAACCCATTGACGGGAACTCCACAAAAAACAAGTAATCAGCTCTAGCAAATTAATATATTTAGCACTTCAAGTCGTGTTTTAGAAGATATAACGTAATAGTTCCTTGCTGTACGTGCTGGGAATGCAAGGGAGGATATGCTGGTGCTGTTGAGGTCTGTAACACAAAAGTCATGAAGCGGATTCGGATCCTATGCAACAGTAACAGTCCTAACAAATTAGCAGGGTCTCGACCAAATTAATTCTAAATATGATTTAAATAATCAGTGAAATTTATTGAAAAATATTGGAATTAATTTTCCAGGTAGCGTTTATTGTAAATTTAAAAACAAAATAGGGTTTAAATATAAGAGAACCAACAAATCCCTTCATATTAGTCCACTCTTCTCTCAATTACCAGTTTTAAAATTAATAGATTATTAATAGTGATTTCAAAAGCCACTGGTACCAACCAATTTGACTCGATTAAACCAAGATATAAGTATTTTCAAACTTTTTCTGAACCACATATGGAAGCATATTTCATCAGTTTGTGAAAGATCTTTGTACGTACCAAAACCAAACCAAAGTTCATCTCTATCCAGACATATATTGTATCTGCTTGGAGACTGTCTTGTTCCTGTAGAAATTAAGATTGGATATATAGTAGTAGTACCGGAGAAATCTTCCTTGATTACTCAGCAACTTGCGGTCACAAGCAACTTCGTAGTTGATTTATGCTTACTTCTCCTCAACTCCTGGCCATCTGATTGAGTGGATCGATTACCACAAATTAATTTATGCCAATTTTAATCGGCAACAAACCTCCTTACTGCTCTTATAAATTGATCAAATGGTTAAGATTGAGAAGTCTCAGAAAGTACTTCAAGTGTCCAGTAATTGTCTGATTTAAGCAGCCGTTTACAGGTATTAATTGCTTGCTCAATATCAGAACATGTACAGTCTTTTTTCCTTTATATGTGGTCATATGTTGACAAATTTCAGGGAACAGAGGTTGGTTTAGTTTACTGATCTTGCTCATCAGTCTCCAATGGCTGGGCATGCGAGAACCTTGATGGTATGTATAATTGCGATTTGTTTCAATATCCTTTCCAACGCCCACAAGATATCAATAAGGGAAGAACTTCTTGAGATGAGGAGCTATCTCAAGTTTATAAACAGACCAGGGGCGAAGACAATTAACGTGTAAGTTTTTTCTTCTTTTCATTCTTTGGTAGGAGTACCGCAGGTTGAGAACTTCATGGCCTCATAATATTCATCAAAGCCATGTTTTTTTTATTTTTTTCTGAAGTAGACCGTAGAGGGGGATATATTTGACTGCGTTGACATTGACAAACAACCTGCCTTTGATCATCCAGCACTTAGAAACCATACGTTTCAGGTCAGCATTATGGTGTTCTTTGCAAGTATATTTTTGTATTCCTGCTTCAGTACTCTAGCTTCTGTATTAATTGTCATACATTTCTCAAATTCGTTTGAACAGATGGAACCTGTTTCCTTTCCGGATGGTATAATTGCCAAACCTTCAAGCTACATCACCATGAAGACTTATAAATTCGAGGAATATGGAAGAGGCAACTGCCCTCTGGGTACAGTCCCCATCAGAAGAGTGCAAATTAATGGAAGAACTCTTAACAGCTGCTTTCTGTCTCAAATATCATGAATATATAAGTATGGACGAAGCGGCTACAACCCCCATCAACTGAAAGTTACTCAACACAAGGTACAACATTGCAAAATAGAATAGATCGATCAAATATATTACCGCAGAGTTTTCATTCGTAATTCTCCAAAGAAAAACTGATTACGTATTTACACTTTTATTAATCAGTATGCTGTATCAAGTATGCAAGGACTAGCAGGAGCCTTGTATCAAGGAACAGAAGTTACAGTCAATATATCTATGGAATCCTCAAGTGAAACCAAGTGAAATTCTCATGAGTCTTTCTCAGCTGTGGATCACAAATGGACCGAATGAAAATGAATAATGGCTCGCACACCAGTTGGGTGTGCAAGTCATGCACTAGCCCTCTCACAAAGAAATAAAATAATATATTTCTTAGATTCTATATAATATATTATTTTATTTTTTGTGAGAGGGCTGGTGCACGACTCGCACACCCAACGGTGTTCGAATCATTACTCAATGAAAATATTAATACTATTGAAATAGGATGGAATGTAAGTTCCTGTAAATTAAATCAATTCAGTGTCATCTAAAACTACTTTAAAATAGTTAATTAATTAAGAGTATCATGTTCTAATATTTACTTTTTCAGGTGTATCCGGGTTATGGAGGTGATCCTTCGACTCACTTGTTTGTTTACTGGACGGTGGGTTTTCGCCAACTACTCTTCTTATTTGGATTACTTTTTGGAAAATTCTTCTGGACCACATGATAAACTAATTTCTTTGACTAAATTTTCGATTTCCCAGCGGATGCCTATCGTAGTACCGGATGTTACAACTTAATGTGCCCTGGTTTTGTACAAGTTAGTTGCTCAATAACCCCTGGAATGAGTATCAAACAAATCTCAGCTTATAAGGGCAAACAGGAGGACATGACTCTTCTAGTCTTCTGGGTATGTTTCAATTTTCAAGTTTGTTTTGTTTAAATTTGACATTTTTAGCATATTATTAATCACTTATACAGTTACGTGACTCACTGATTAATATAGACCCATGACTTTTGGGGTCAACTCATCTGTCGCATTCTCCATGATGCAAACCTGATCATTTAACTAGGTGTGAGTTGGCTCTGGAATCCTGATCAGTCGTGCAACTCTTGCGTTACTCTATATTTTTCTTATGGTTAGAACTTATTAAGGAAGGTCATCATATAGGTGTCTTGGTTAGGATGCATCTAATTATAATTATTGAAATTATTAAATTATATAACCTAGAAACCTATGGAGCTTCATTTAAAACTGTATATCATGATATTATATATGGTTAACCTTATCATGCACATTCTTGTTCACAGGACGAAAGCTCTACTGGTTGGTGGCTAATTGGATACTATGGATCTAATGGCGATACTTCACCTGGGTTGGTTACTGGCCAGTCTCCCTCTTCAATAGCTTAGTAAGAACTGCAAACAGGATTGATTGGGGAGGAGAGGTCGTTGGTGACTCCAGCCAAACCTTCCCTCAAATGGGTAGCGGCCATTTCCCTCAAAAGCTTCTTACATGAAGCAGATTATGTACGTAGACCCAGTAGTCATACTCACCACTCATTTGATTTAAGAGAACTGGTTGGGCAGAATTCCATCGATATTTCTGCTGAACCAAAAATTCCATTGATGTTTCAAGTTTCAGGTATTACGACCTCTAGGGGCTGCATAGAAGAAATAAAGATGGAATTCTGCTGAACCAGTTCCCATATCTTGAATCTTGTAGCTCGAGGGACAAGTTTCACTTTTCGCAATGCTGGTTTAAGTCACAATTACAAAACAGAATGAGGCTTAAGGTTCTGACATATTTTGGTTTAACCGATGGTTGAACCCCTGTTAACAGGGTTAAACCCAAACCAGGTTCAGCTATATTGCCTCAAATATATACCCCTCAAATTCGATTTGAAAAATGATATCAGTATTGCGTGATTTTACTTTGGGGTTTTACATCGTGACGTGGCAATGTAGTTGGTGGTTCAGGTAAGAAAAAATTTAGGTTTAGGGTTTACCCATAGTATAGGAAGATAATATCTCATTGGATTTATAAGATCAGATACATTTTTATGCAATCACTAGTAAAAATGTCCCATCCGCCGACGGGCGAAAACGCACCGGCAGAACATGAAAGCCCGTCGGCGGATATCCGACGACGGGTAACGTCACGTCGTCGCAACTTCCGTAGGCGGATGCGTCACCCGACGCAACAACCCGTCGCGTAACAAAAAAACCCGTCGTGCGACAGAATTTTGTCCACCGACGCATGGAGCCGTCGACGAAGGAAATAATCCAATGACGAACTACTGCGCGTTGGGGGACATATTACCTCGATGGATGAATACACGTCGGCGAAAGGATTCCCACGATGGAAGCACGTGCATCGGTGGAAATGGTCCACCGGCGCTTGACCAAGCGTCGGCGGAACATACTAGGAAGACGCTTCCCACGCATCGGCGGAGGCTTATTACCGACGCATTACCGAGCATCATCAGAGTTCACCCGACGCGACATGACGCGTCGCCTGAGGTCACCCGACGCGTCCTAGGCGTAGGCGTAGGGAGTTCACCCGACGCGCCAACGCGCGTCGTCTAATATCAGCCGACGCTTCCTTACCCGTCGGCTGTATTTCTTCGCCGACGCGTCGGCGTATGTGTTTAGCCGACGCGTTGATGAAGCGTCGGCGGAGGAAGTCACACGACGCGCATTAGCGCGACGGCGAAGGTTTACTTGATTCCGCCGACGGGTTCAACCGTCGGCGGAGGTTTTTTCTTTTTAAATTGATTTTCCTTTTTTTTTTCTTTGACCTGTTTTCTTCATCACTATACAATGTTACAAAAATGAAAAGAAAAACATTAACAGTGAAGAACACGTATGCAAAAAAAAAGTTCTATATACATAAAGAACTACACTGTCTAAATTTACATCCGATGAAAAGATTTACTATGTCTAAATTTACACAGTCTACTAAAAACAAGAGTTTGCAGTTCTCGATCGATGCTTCCAACCATTACAAAATCTGGCAACGGTGGCTTCTTCCACAATTCTAAGGTCAGCTCCAACAACAACTTGAGAACCAAAATAGAACATAAATTTGCCTATCCACAGTGCAGACATACATTAACATGGAAGTATATTACTTCTCCATCAACATCTAAACTTGCCACACAGAACTCCAATGCTGCTTATCAGCCAAAATAAGAGATCTCAGCGCAAACTGAACAGCAAGAGTCAGAAGATGCTATTACTGACCTCCAAAATAATACGATCGTCAATGTTGCGGCAGGTGGGACTCTCTATGGCCAGAAGACCCTACAGAAGCTTAACACGTAGAAAATTAGAGATATATATTTATGCTCATCAATTTAAAATAATGTAGAATACTGAAGACAATTCTTACCATGCTGTAACTGTGCAAGAAGTAACATTTCTAGCCTCTCCATGCGTTCGCTCATGGCTTGTACCTTCTAGGACAATGCCTCCTTATCCAGTCTCTCCCTCTCCAACTGTTCACACAATGCCATATAACTACGAGAGCTGGAAGAGGCACCTCTACGCAGTCGAGCACCTGTTCCAACCCCTCTCTCGTAGCCACCTTTGTGGCCCCCGAATACTGTATCTATGACCGGTGTCACATCTCTGGGATCCTTGGAGTGAGCAACGTTACTTTCAAAGGCTGCACGGCGTACCGCTTCCTGCACAGTGAAATTAATGAATTAAATAGGTCTGGAAGTTATATTCAACACAGATCATTAAGCAAAAAATATATAACTTACACAGTGTTCAGCAGTTATTTCATCTGGATACGTCTCATCCTTCCTCTGGTGAGCTTTGAGGTATGCCATCAGGAAAGTGTAGCCCTCAGGGTCAGACGTACGCTGTAATTAATGTATGCAGTAAGCAATCAAGGATGAAAACAAAAATAAGAAGAGTTCCCAGGAGTTAATCATATAAATACCTGTTCCTCTTAGAATCGGGGAAGAGACTTTGACCCAAGGGTATGAGTAGTCTTGAGCTTCTGTCGATTACGACTGTTCTGCTCATCGATACCCTGACTCCTAACATTGTCCCAATACTTCACGAGGAGAACCCAGTCCTCTTGGCTCATACCAGGTATGGGACAAGTCTTCAGTTGGTCGTCAATCTTCCCATCATAGTGCTCTTTCTTATATGCCGCTCGGTTATCTCTAATGATTTTCTGGAGCATGGGCTTGATAGCCTCCATAACCTCTTGCTCTGTGACAGGAGCACCCTCGACATCCACAAAGTTATACTTTGCCTGCAAAAAAAAAAGTCAGTTTAACCGTCCCAAGTTTGAAAATAAATAATTAACTAGCACTTCTTACTTTGATAATGTTAAACCAGGTCTGCAGCTCATGGGGGGGATAGTCACGCCACTAGAGATGCAACGGAAAGTACTGATCTGCCGTACTATCGTCCCCATGAGATATGACAATGAAGACTGTCGTCCTGCAACCATCTGGCCATCTCTGATAGTTACCGTCCAAGGATTATGAGGCAGAAACAAAGATGCTTTAACTTTCCGTTTCCCACGCGGATTTGATGGTTCAGCAACATCTTCTGTTTCTGCCCAGTCGGGTCTTTGAGTTTCCATGTCTTCCATAGGGATCGGGCCTGCCAAATTGCAAGTTAGAACACAATTCATATAACACACTACAAAAATATCATTACACTTCAAGTTTACCTGAAGAGTAGCTCTCAGGTGATTCGTATTCTGGAAAGAACTCCCTAAACTTACGATTACACTCATCAATAATATGAAAGAGCAAAATTAGAACACAAACTTTCCAAAACAAAAAAATCTGGTTTATGTTAGTACCCATGTCTGGCATCTGTGACGATGATGCTAGTGTAGCTGGAGCAGAAGCCGGTGGAGTCGGAGTCGGAACTGGAGTGGCCCGGGCAGGCCAACTCGGACTCAGGACTGTTGTTGTTCGGGCTGGCCGAACTGCCCGAACTTTGACCCTTGCTGGTGACGGTGATGAGGAATCAATGGGATGCTTCCTCGGTGGCATATTTACCTTGCAAATTTAAAGTGACGTGGATTGTCAGCTTTCTTCACAAAATAAATAAAATTAGCTATTACGATCCACACTACAATAATTCAGAGAGATATCAAACTTACGCTATGTTACATTCAAATCTGCAGGATCAATTCTTAATCCTGGACCCAGGTCAGTGCGTACCCACAAAACATCATCAGCTTGGTTCAATGCTGTGACGTCTCCGATCCCTTTCTCTTGTGCCAACAAGATTGCCTCAATTCAGAGAGAGAGAGAGAGAAAAATAGGGAGAGGTTTAAGAGTTCAAATCAGAAGTTCAATTCAGAGGGAGAGAGAAAGAGAGAGAGATAAAGAGAGAGTAAGATAGAGATTTAAGAATTAAAAACAGCAACGTTAATTCAGAGAGACAAAAGAGAGAGTGAAAAAAAGAGAAGTTTGACAGTTCAAAACAGAATTGTAATTAGGAGAGAGAGAGAGAGAGAGCAAGAGAGGGGAGAGAGAAATAAGAGAGAGATTGGAAGAGTTTAAAACAGAAATGAAATTCAGAGAGAGAGAGAAAGAGAAAAAAAGGGAGAGGTTTAAGAGTTCAAATCAGATGTTCAATTCAGAGGGAGAGAGAAAGAGAGAGAGAAAAAGAGAGAGTAAGATAGAGATTTAAGAATTAAAAACAGCAACGTTAATTCTGAGAGACAAAGAGAGAGAGAGTGAAAAAAAGAGAGACGTTTGACAGTTTAAAACAGAATTGTAATTCGGAGAGAGAGAGAGAGAGAGAGAGCAAGAGAGGGGGAGAGAGAAATAAGAGAGAGATTGGAAGAGTTTAAAACTGAAATGAAATTCAGAGAGAGAGAGAAAGAGAAAAAAAGGGACAGGTTTAAGAGTTCAAGTCAGAAGTTCAATTCAGAGGGAGAGAGAAAGAGAGAGAGATAAAGAGAGAGTAAGAGATAGATTTAAGAATTAAAAACAGCAAAGTTAATTCAGAGAGACAGAGAGAGAGAGTGAAAAAAAGAGAGACGTTTGACAGTTCAAAACAGAATTGTAATTCGGATAGAGAGAGAACAAGAGAGGGGGAGAGAGAAATAAGAGAGAGATTGGAAGAGTTTAAAACAGAAATGAAATCAGAGAGAGAGAGAGAGAGAAAAAAGGGAGAGGTTTAAGAGTTCAAATCAGAAGTTCAATTCAGAGGAGGAGAAAAGAGAGAGATAAAGAGAGAGTAAGATAGAGATTTAAGAATTAAAAACAGCAACGTTAATTCAGAGAGAAAAAGAGAGAGAGTGAAAAAAAAGAGAAGTTTGATAGTTCAAAACAGAATTGTAATTCGGAGAGAGAGAGAGAGAGAGAGCAAGAGAGGGGAGAGAGAAATAAGAGAGAGATTGGAAGAGTGTAAAACAGAAATGAAATTCAGAGAGACAGAGAAAAGAGAAAAAGGGAGAGGTTTAAGAGTTCAAATCAGAAGTTCAATTCAGAGGAAGAGGGAAAGAGAGAGAGATAAAGAGAGAGTAAGATAGAGATTTAAGAATTAAAAACAGCAACATTAATTCAGAGAGACAAAGAGAGAGAGAGTGAAAAAAAGAGAGAAGTTTGACAGTTCAAAACAGAATTGTAATTCGGAGAGAGAGAGCAAGAGAGGGGAGAGAGAAATAAGAGAGATTGGAAGAGTTTAAAACAGAAATGAAATTCAGAGAGAGAGAGAAAGAGAAAAAAAAGGGAGAGGTTTAAGAGTTCAACTCAGAAGTTCAATTCAGAGGAGAGAAAAGAGAGAGATAAAGAGAGAGTAAGATAGAGATTTAAGAATTAAAAACAGCAACGTTAATTCAGAGAGACAAAAAGAGAGAGAGTGAAAAAAAGAGAGAAGTTTGACAGTTCAAAACAGAATTGTAATTCGGAGAGAGAGAGAGAGAGCAAGAGAGGGGGAGAGAGAAATAAGAGAGAGATTGGAAGAGTTTAAAACTGAAATGAAATTCAGAGAGAGAGAGAAAGAGAAAAAAAGGGACAGGTTTAAGAGTTCAAGTCAGAAGTTCAATTCAGAGGGAGAGAGAAAGAGAGAGAGATAAAGAGAGAGTAAGAGATAGATTTAAGAATTAAAAACAGCAACGTTAATTCAGAGAGACAAAGAGAGAGAGAGTGAAAAAAAGAGAGAAGTTTGACAGTTCAAAACTGAATTGTAATTCGGAGAGAGAGAGAGAACAAGAGAGGGGGAGAGAGAAATAAGAGAGAGATTGGAAGAGTTTAAAACAGAAATGAAATTCAGAGAGAGAGAGAAAGAGAATAAAAGGGAGAGGTTTAAGAGTTCAAATCAGAAGTTCATTTCAGACGGAGGGAGAAAGAGAGAGAGATAAAGAGAGAGTAAGATAGAGATTTAAGAATTAAAAACAGCAACGTTAATTCAGAGAGACAAAGAGAGAGAGAGTGAAAAAAAGAGAGAAGTTTGACAGTTCAAAACAGAATTGTAATTCGGAGAGAGAGAGAGAGAGAGAGCAAGAGAGGGGGAGAGAGAAATAAGAGAGAGATTGGAAGAGTGTAAAACAGAAATGAAATTCAGAGAGACAGAGAAAGAGAAAAAAGGGAGAGGTTTAAGAGTTCAAATCAGAAGTTCAATTCAGAGGAAGAGGAAAGAGAGAGATAAAGAGAGAGTAAGATAGAGATTTAAGAATTAAAAAACAGCAACATTAATTCAGAGAGACAAAGAGAGAGAGAGTGAAAAAAAGAGAGAAGTTTGACAGTTCAAAACAGAATTGTAATTCGGAGAGAGAGAGCAAGAGAGGGGGAGAGAGAAATAAGAGAGAGATTGGAAGAGTTTAAAACAGAAATGAAATTCAGAGAGAGAGAGAAAGAGAAAAAAAGGGAGAGGTTTAAGAGTTCAACTCAGAAGTTCAATTCAGAGGGAGAGAGAAAGAGAGAGAGATAAAGAGAGAGTAAGATAGAGATTTAAGAATTAAAAACAGCAACGTTAATTCAGAGAGACAAAAAGAGAGAGAGTGAAAAAAAGAGAAGTTTGACAGTTCAAAACAGAATTGTAATTCGGAGAGAGAGAGAGAGAGAGCAAGAGAGGGGAGAGAGAAATAAGAGAGATTGGAAGAGTTTAAAACTGAAATGAAATTCAGAGAGAGAGAGAAAGAGAAAAAAAGGGACAGGTTTAAGAGTTCAAGTCAGAAGTTCAATTCAGAGGGAGAGAGAAAGAGAGAGAGATAAAGAGAGAGTAAGAGATAGATTTAAGAATTAAAAACAGCAACGTTAATTCAGAGAGACAAAGAGAGAGAGTGAAAAAAAGAGAAGTTTGACAGTTCAAAACTGAATTGTAATTCGGAGAGAGAGAGAACAAGAGAGGGGAGAGAGAAATAAGAGAGAGATTGGAAGAGTTTAAAACAGAAATGAAATTCAGAGAGAGAGAGAAAGAGAATAAAAGGGAGAGGTTTAAGAGTTCAAATCAGAAGTTCATTTCAGACGGAGGAGAAAAGAGAGAGATAAAGAGAGAGTAAGATAGAGATTTAAGAATTAAAAACAGCAACGTTAATTCAGAGAGACAAAGAGAGAGAGAGTGAAAAAAAGAGAGAAGTTTGACAGTTCAAAACAGAATTGTAATTCGGAGAGAGAGAGAGAGAGAGCAAGAGAGGGGGAGAGAGAAATAAGAGAGAGATTGGAAGAGTGTAAAACAGAAATGAAATTCAGAGAGACAGAGAAAGAGAAAAAAGGGAGAGGTTTAAGAGTTCAAATCAGAAGTTCAATTCAGAGGAAGAGGGAAAGAGAGAGAGATAAAGAGAGAGTAAGATAGAGATTTAAGAATTAAAAACAGCAACATTAATTCAGAGAGACAAAGAGAGAGAGAGTGAAAAAAAGAGAGAAGTTTGACAGTTCAAAACAGAATTGTAATTCGGAGAGAGAGAGAGCAAGAGAGGGGGAGAGAGAAATAAGAGAGATATTGGAAGAGTTTAAAACAGAAATGAAATTCAGAGAGAGAGAGAAAGAGAAAAAAAGGGACAGGTTTAAGAGTTCAAATCAGAAGTTCAATTCAGAGGGAGAGAGAAAGAGAGAGAGATAACGAGAGAGTAAGAGAGAGATTTAAGAATTAAAAACAGCAACGTTAATTCTGAGAGACAAAGAGAGAGAGTGAAAAAAAGAGAAGTTTGACAGTTCAAAACAGAATTGTAATTCGGAGAGAGAGAGAGAGCAAGAGAGGGGGAGAGAGAAATAAGAGAGAGATTGGAAGAGTTTAAAACAGAATTGAAATTCAGAGAGAGAGAGAGAGAAAAAAAGAGAGAGGCTTAAGAGTTTAAATCAGAAGTTCAATTCAGACGGAGAGAGAAAGAGAGAGAGATAACGAGAGAGTAAGATAGAGATTTAAGAATTAAAAACAGCAACGTTAATTCAGAGAGACAAAGAGAGAGAGAGTGAAAAAAAGAGAGAAGTTTGACAGTTCAAAACAGAATTGTAATTCGGAGAGAGAGAGAGCAAGAGAGGGGGAGAGAGAAATAAGAGAGAGATTGGAAGAGTTTAAAACAGAAATGAAATTCAGAGAGAGAGAGAAAGAGAAAAAAAAAGGGACAGGTTTAAGAGTTCAAATCAGAAGTTCAATTCAGAGGAGGGAGAAAGAGAGAGATAAAGAGAGTAAGATAGAGATTTAAGAATTAAAAACAGCAACGTTAATTCAGAGAGAGACAAAGAGAGAAAGTGAAAAAAAGAGAAGTTTGACAGTTCAAAACAGAATTGTAAATCGGAGAGAGAGAGAGAGAGAGGAAGAGAGGGGGAGAGAAATAAGAGAGAGATTGGAAGAGTTTAAAACAGAATTGAAATTCAGAGAGAGAGAGAAAAAAAAAGAGAGAGGCTTAAGAGTTTAAATCAGAAGTTCAATTCAGAGGGAGAGAGAAAGAGAGAGAGATAACGAGAGAGTAAGATAGAGATTTAAGAATTTAAAACAGCAACGTTAATTCAGAGAGACAAAGAGAGAGAGAGTGAAAAAAAGAGAGAAGTTTGACAGTTCAAAACAGAATTGTAATTCGGAGAGAGATAGTGCAAGCGAGGAAGAGAGAGAAATAAGAGAGAGATTGGAAGAGTTTAAAACAGAATTGAAATTCAGAGAGAGAGAGAGAGAAAAAAAAAAGAGAGAGGCTTAAGAGTTTAAATCAGAAGTTCAATTCAGAGGGAGAGAGAAAGAGAGAGATAAAGAGAGAGTAAGATAGAGATTTAAGAATTTAAAACAGCAACGTTAATTCAGAGAGACAAAGAGAGAGAGAGTGAAAAAAAGAGAGAAGTTGGACAGTTCAAAACAGAATTGTAATTCGGAGAGAGAGAGAGAGAGAGAGCAAGCGAGGGGGAGAGAGAAATAAGAAAGAGAAATAAGAGTGAGATTGGAAGAGTTTAAAACAGAATTGAAATTCAGAGAGAGAGAGAGAAGGGGAAAAAAAGGGAGAGGTTTAAGAGTTTAAATCAGAAGTTCAATTCAGAGGGAGAGAGAAAGAGAGAGAGGTAAAGAGAGAGTAAGATAGAGATTTTAGAATTTAAAAGAGAATTTTAATTCAGAGAGACAAAGAGAGAGGTAAAACCAGAGAGAGAGAGATAGAGTAACACATAAGGAGAGGGAATTCAGGGAGCAACCAAAGAGAGACAAAGACACATCCACCATTGATTTTGAGAGAAACATACCGGTACACATCCACCATTGATTCAATAAGGAAACACACTAGTAAAATAATCCCATCATCATTCAACCCATGATTGCAATACCATCCAAAAATCAGTCAACAAAAACAAAAAATCTTTAATACAATCCACGAGTTTTTATCAACCCACAAGAAAAACCTTAACAAAGAATTAATTCTAAAACATGCTTCTCAGTAATTAACGACAATGTAAAACTCACTCGCTACTATTCTGCAGCGGCTTTCGGGACCGTTACCAGTCTCTGATTTTTGCCCGACGATTGCCTCTCGCTCGTTGTCAACAGAGGGTTTGACGACGGCGAACTGTAGCTCATAGGGAGGCAAAGAGATCAAATAAGAGAAACTTGTGAGAATAATGACGAAGAAGGAAAAGGGAAGCAACTGAAAATTAGTAGAACCAAAATAAACTTACTTGCGGCGAAGAAGAACAGGCTCTTGCCGGCGGGAGAGGAATTAACTCAGAGGTTCGACGCACAGTGGCTGGCCGGAACGCCGAGCATGCCCCCATAAAACGTGTTTTTGGCTTTGGAAGAACAAGGTTTGAAGCCCGTCTTGTGACGTCGAAGCACGGTCTCGGCCGGAGGACTACTGTGACGCCGAAAAGAAGAAATCCGAGAAGTACTTTCCGGCGGAATGCCGGGGGCACGCCGGGGGAACGCCGGGGAACGTCGGGGGAACGCCGGGGAAGGCCGGGGGAACGCCAGGGAAGGCCGGGGGAACACCCGGAGCTTTGATTTCGCGCGCTCGCTTCCGTCGACGCGTTTCGACGCGTTTCGTCGAAGGAAAGGGTTTAAATTTCAGTAATACCCTGTCTTCTCGTTACGCGCGTAACGCTGTGCGCGAAGTAGGGTCGGAGTATTTCAACCCGTCGGCGGAGCAAAAAAACGAAGAGAAAGGTCACCCGACGCAATAAAAGGTGCGTCGACGCTTCACTTCTGAGTCCGCCGACGCGCCAAAGGTGCGTCGCCGGACGAAACAAATGGTTCCCCTGACGGGTTAGAACATGATTGCGTCGCGCTTGAGTTCTGTATCCCCCGACGCACGCAAATGGCCGTCGGGGGACGCGATCGACGATTCCACCAAAGGGCCCGGACAGGGGTGCGTCGGTGCTTCAGTTCTCTCTCCGCCGACGCGTGTGATACGGCGTTGGCGGAGGTGATTAGTTGTCCCGCCGACGGGTGGACTGGATTTTGCGTTGTTCCGCCGATGTGACAAAAAACCCGTCGGCGGAATGCCTCTCCGCCGACGTTTTATCTCTCAACCGTCGGCGGAGGGCACATTTTTACTAGTGAATGTTTTAAGAACCAAACTGTTCACCAACGTTATGGCCGGTAAACTTTGTTCGACCAGGTTGGACCGGAGGTTGAACCATATTATTGGAATGTTACCATTGTTTGGGGGAGAAGAGATCTAATTGTCTTCCTCTCTTCGGAGATCTGGACCCATTTTATGGTTCGACCGGTTGAACCAGCCGATTTTTATAGTTTTAAGGCAAATCAAATTCTGGTGCAGCAGGGAACTAGATTATACTCTGGTTTCTTTTCAACCAGGTTGGACCGACTAGTCTGGTCCGGTTTTGAGAATATTTATTTTCTGATCACTTCCTAGAGTGTTTTAATATGGTAAATTTATGCTTATATATATTCAAACGAGGCGTCTTTGACATAGTCACAACAACGTTTCCTAATTGGACAACTCTGATCTATGTGAACCGCTTAAAAAACCGTTTAGGTTTACTTCAAAAAGTCTTGGATGCCTGTAATACAGTGATAGAAATGAGTACTCCGCCGACGGTTGAAAAATTTTCCATCGGCGGAATACCTCTCAGCCGACGGTCTTTTATGACTCGTCAGTGGAATATCGCTGAATCCGACCTAACCGCTGGTGGAATGAAATCTGGTAGTTGGGCAGGATTTCGATCAGATTCATATGGGCCATTAAGGCCCATACGAAATTATTAGGTCCCGATTTGAATCGGGACCTAAGTTCCCGCGCACTGTTACGCGCGTAACGGGCACGCACCATCTTCTTTCCCTCTCCCACCCGGAAATTTTCTTCTGGTTTCGTAGAAGAGTTCCAGCGCGTGAAAGGCTTCCGGTGTTCCCCAGTGACGTTTTCTCCTCCGCGCAAAACCACTTTTCTCCTTTGTGGGCTTTACCTCTTTCCTTCTCCGCCCTAACCTCATTCCATCTCCAAATCTGTTTTCTTCTCCTAATCGACAAAGGATTCCGGCGCAGGCCAGTCGCGCGAGTTCACCGGACAGCATCCGGTAAGGGTTTTAGCTCTAAAGACTTCCTTTTTTCATTTCCCTCTCTCTTTGCATGCCCTCTCTCTAATTTGTGTTCAATCGATAGTGCTGAAGTTGTGTTCCCTCTCTCTTTGGTTTTTCTTTTTTGGGTTTGTAAAACGGTGCAGAAGGAGGTGAAATTAGAACTCGACGATAACTTATGCAGATGAAGTACAGAAAACAAACACGGGGCGAGTGAAAGGGGAGTCAAAATTCTAAAGAGTAGGAAAACTGAGACGTGCGAGTTTGAAAGAGAGAGAAAGAAAAGGGAAAGCAGGAGAAGAAAAGCAAAGTGTAGAAGGGAAGGAATGTGATGATTGTCATGATTCACGTAACGAGCTTCCTGTGCTGCTGCTGCTGTTGTTGTTTGTTTCCCTCATCAATTTTTTTTCTTATGCGCTTCTTTTCGAAGTTGCATATATGGGGTCTTGTGTATATACGATACGATTAAGCTAAAGGTCTCTGTTTTCGGCAGTTTCCAGGATTTTCTCCCTGACAAGGAGTCGGAATTAAGGGAAAAAAAAAGCGGCCCTGCTTGCTTTTGGTTACCGAGAGAGTAAGTAAGACACGAATAATGGAGGGAGTGAAGCCCCTGTTGTTAGGTTTATCTGGGTTTGCGCCGGAGGAAAGAGGAAACACTCAAGTGAAAGCGCCAAAAAAAAAACTACTCTAAGAATGAACACTGAGGGCATGCCTCTAACGATAGCTGTATTCAGAGTTGCCTGAAACCACACGCTCAAAATATATGCAATTAGCCATAGTGGAAGCTAGACTGACTCAACAAGATCTGTTGAATGTGCAATCATTGGACACAGCCAGTGGACATGGTGTTGTTATTTCATGACCAAATTACAGCAAAGTTATATTTGCCATTCTTGACATGGTCTATGAGGTTGTTCTATTTAAAGCTTCTAAACACTTATTTGAACATCTTTGCTGGTGTGATCATATAGAACATGAAATGCTTTTTTATGTATGTGGGGTAAAAATAAAATTTTCACCACCCTTCAGAGGTGATAATTTGAAAGTGCATTGAGCTGAAGTGCCTTTCTACAAGAAAAATAAGAAAGTTTGAAGGATTAGATTTTCTCTTAAGTTGTTCTTGCGCCTTGCTAGTTGCTTAGTATAGGACAATTAGTTGTTTGCGTTCTGCTGCATGTTTTATTTTGTAAAGTTAGTTCTTTTTTGTCATTCCCTCTCATAGTTTTACAGAAAGATTTTACTGCTGCTACATGCTCTGGATATTTTGTGGAGAGTTGTAGATATTGTTGTTCCTTATTATGCGGTGGCATGCTTTGTATGCTTAATTTCTTGTTCTATTCACATTGCCAGCAAGTAATGAGATACTGGTGTTGTCCTTTAGTAATATAGAATGCCTTTTAACTCCTTCAAAATGCTGGTAAACAATTTATCGTTAGCTATCTGATAATCTTTTTACTGATGTGGGTTATTAGTGCTGCAACATTTTCATAAACTTGGTCAAAATTTTGAGAGCAGTTTCCACCGAATTTTATTCTAAAAGTTCAGGCTACCACCTCACTTCAAAATGTTTTGGCTGAGATTTGCTGACCAACCAACACGGGTCATTTTGCCACTTCTCTGTTTCTCTGTTTCTCTGTTTCTCTGTTTCTCTCTTTCTCTCATTCTCTCTCGGATTTCTCTTTTTCTCTCTTTCTCTCTCACTTGGTTTTCTTTCTCTCTCATATTGCCAACAACAAGGTAAGTATTGTTTTCAGTCTTCTGAATTATTTTAAATTGATGAGCATAAATGTATGTCTCTAATGTTGATGTATTAACCTTCTGCAGGATCTTCGAACAACGGAGGAAGCGATCCGCCGCGTCATTGAAGATGTCTATGTATTCTTTTACATCGTAACTGTTAAATGAAAACTTAATACATTGTGTATATAAACTTTACATTGTAGACTTAATACACTGTGGTGTGATTTCTCCATTGTAGACTTCATACATTGTGCATTATGTTTATGTATTTGATGTGGTTTCAATAAACAGGAAAAATAAAAATAAAAAAAAAATAAAGATAATAACAATAAAAAAAACTTCCCCCAACAAGTGAACCGTCGGTCAAACCATTTCACCCGACGCACAAAATGGCACGCGTCTGGGGAAATGGAAAATCTCCCCTTCCGCCGATACACTAAGAGGCATCGGGGGAACATATTCCGTCGATGCGCAAGAACGCGTCGGCGGATACCATTACACCTTCCGCCGACGCACAGAAATGCGTATGCGGAATCCTTTCTCATTTCTCCGACGCACCAAAGGGCGTCGGGGGAACAATTTCCTGCGACGCACAAGCACACGTCAACTGAATCTACTTCGCCGACGCGTCATCAGGGTGAATAGTTTAATTTCTTTTTTTTTGTTTATGGAGATAGTAAAACTCACCTATTTGTTTATTGGATGGTAAGTTTTGATTACTCCTACTAATTCCCCTGGATTAATTTTTCAATTAAGTACCCTTATTTTCTATATATGGACATACTATTTGGTCCAACGTTCTCTTGTAATTGTCAGGCGAATGGTTATCATAATACCGGACGCTACAATTTAAAGTGTTCTGGTTTCGTAGAAGTTAGTTGAACTATCTATCCTGGAATGAGTTTCAATACAGTTTCTTCTTATGGTGGCAGCCAGGTGGAGATGACGCTTCTAGCATTCTGGGTACGTAACTGACGTTCTACTTCTTGCTTAAGCTTTTCTATCTCGACATACCAAAAACCAGGAGTACTACTTTTCATAGCCAATTAATCTTCAACTTCAATAGTTGGATTGCAGTGCTTTATTATTACACATGAATCAAATTTGATGCACAAAACTTTAAACAATCATTAGAAAAACTAATTACACTGGTAAAAAACCAACGTCCGCCGGCGGGCAAAAAGCGCCAGCGGAACAAGCATAACCGTCAGCAGAACATCCGACGACGGGTGGGATAGCATCGTCGGAACATGCGTAGCCGGACAGCTCTGCCGACGTAGGAACCCGTCGCACGACAAAAACAACCGTCGTGCGAACGAATCCTTTCGGCCGAAGCCTGGATCCGTCGACGGAGTTAGACTTTTCGACGATGGATACAAACGCAGCAGCAGAACAATATCCTCCGATGAAGAGATGTGCGCCGGCGGAAGAATTTCCACCGACGCGTGGGTACTCGTCGGGGGAAACTTTTCCGCCGACGCTCAAGGGTGCGTCGATGGAATTATGTCCCACGACGGGTACTTACGTGTCGGCGGAACAATTATTCCTGATGCATGAGGACGCGTCAGTGCAGTTGATTCAGCCGACGCATGCGCACGCGTTGGTGCAGAAGTTTCAGCCGACACTTGTATGTGCGTCGGCGGATATATTCCCCCGACGCACCTTGGTGCGTCGGCGCTATTGTTTTGTGTCCGCCAACGTGTTTTGTGTGCGTCAGCAGAAGACTTGGTGTGTTCCCCCGATGGGTGACCTTTAGTGCGTCGGCGGAAGTGGTTTGGCCGACGGTTTCACCCGTTGGGGGAAGCTTTTTATTGATAATTTCTTTTTTTTTTTAATTTTTCCGGTTTTCACACAACATCATCAACATTAACATAATGTCTAAGTTTACAACAATGGAGAAGATCCTGCAGAAGGGAATAAAGTCTGCAATAAACAATTTATATAAACAATGTATTAAGTTTGCAATGTCTAAGTTTACAATGTAATGTAAAAGTTTACAATGTAAAAGAATACATAAACAATCTTCAATAATGCGGCGGGTCAGTTCCTCCGTGGCCAGAAGATCTTGCAAAAGGTTAATACATCAACATTAGAGACATACATTTATGCTCATCAATTTAAAATAATTCAGAATAGTGAAAACAATACTTACCTTGTTGTGACTATGCAAGAAGTAACATTTCTAACCTCTCCATGTATTGGCACATGGAGTCTACCTTCTGGGACAATGCCTCCTTATCTCGTCTCTCCCTCTCCAATTGTTCAGACAGGGCAACATAACTACGAGAGCTGGAAGAGGCACCTCTACGCAGTCGAGCACCTGTTCAAACTCCTCTCTCATAACCACCTTTGTGGCCCCCATACACTGTATCCAATACGGGTGTCACGTCTCTGGGATCCTTGGAGGTAGCGACATTACTTTCAAAGGCTTGTCGACGAACCACTTCCTGCACAAGAATATAATGAATTTAAATAATCAAGGAGTACTATTCAACACAGATCATAAAGCACTCGATAACTTACACAGTGTTCAGCTGTTATTTCATCTAGATAAGTCCCATCCTTCCTCTGGTGAGCTTTTAGGTATGCCATCAGGAAGGTGTAGCCATCAGGGTCGGCCGTACGTTGTAATTAATGTCTATAAAAAGTAATCTAGGCTGAAAATGAAAATCAGTTTAGTTCTCACAACTAAATCATATAAGTACCTGTTCTTCTAAGAATTGGGGAAGAGACTTCGACCCAAGGGTATGCGTTGTCTTCAACTTCTGTCGATTACGACTATTCTGCTCATCGATATGCAGACTCTTAACATTGTCCCAATACTTAACGACGAGAACCCAGTCCTCTTCTCTCATACCATGTATGGGACAAGTCTTAAGTTGTTCTGCAGTCTTCCCATCATAGTGCTCTTTCTTATATGCGGCTCTGTTGTCTCTGATGATTTTCTGGAGCACCGGCTTGATTGCCTCCATGGCCACTTGCTTTGTGACTGCAGCACCCTCCTCATCCACAAAGTTAACTTTTCCTACAAAAAAAATTAGTTCAAATGTCCCAAGGCTGAAAATAAAACATTAACAAACACGACTTACTTTGATAACGTTAAACCAGGTTTGCAGCTCATGGGAGGGATAGTGACGCCACTGGAGATGCAACAGAAAGTACTGATCTGCCCGAACAACCGTCCCCATGAGGAATGACAATGAACCCTGACGTCCTGAAATCATCTGCCCATCTCTGATTGTTATCGTCCATGGCTTATCCGGCAGAAACGAAGATGCTTTAACTTTCCGCTTCACGCGCGGTTGTGATGGCTCGTCAACATCTTCTGTATCTGCCTAGTCGGGTCTTTGTGTTTCCACATCTTCCATGGGGATCGGGCCTGCCAAATTGCAAGTTAGAACGCAATTTATATAACACACTGCAATTAGACCATTATACTACAAATTTACCTGAAGAGGGTCTCTCAGGTGATTCGTATTTTGGAAAGAACTCTCTAAACTTACGCATACACTCAGCTATAATGTGAAAGAGCAAAAATTAGAAGACATAACTACAAAAAAAAAGAATCTATTTTTTGTGAGTACCCATGTCAGGCATATGTGATGACGATGCTAGTGTAGCTTGAGTAGAAGCTGGTGGAGTCGGAGTCGGAACTGGTGTTACCCGGGCAGGCCGAGTCGGACTTTGGACTGCTGTTGTTCGGGCTAGCCGAACTGCCCGAACTTTGACCCTTACCGGTGACGGTGATGAGGAGTCAATGGGATGCTTCCTAGGAGGCATATTTACCCTGCAAATTTAAAAAGACGGGGATGGTCAGCTATCTTCACAAAATAAATAAAATTAAGTGTTACAATCAACACTACAATAATTGTAATCCATCAAACTTACGCTATATTACATTCAAGTCTGCAGGATCAATTCTTAATCCTGGACCCAGGTCAGTGCGTACCCACAAAGCATCATCGGCTTGGTTAAACTCTGTGACGTCTCCAATCCCTGGGTCTTGTGCCAACAAGATGGCCTCATCATGCTTTGTACCCCTTCGTACTCCTACCAGACAACATGTCATATGCAGGAAAGTTTGATATGGTCCACATCACTGTTGCACGCATTTGAAAGAATGACTTCGTATGTGAATCGTAACTCCTGACGCCTGATTCCCACAAAATTTTTAACTCATCAATCAACGGTTGCAAGCAGACGTCAATGTCGTTCCCCGGGGACTTCGGTCCATCAATAAGAAGAGTCATCATAAAATAAGGTTGTAGACAATAATGGTTACTAGCCATGTACTATGGCTCGACCCTATTCCAAACCGAAATGGGCTGAAACCATCACTTGCAAGACCCAATCTAATGTTTCGGTGATCGGAACTAAAAGATGGATACTCTGTCAAAATGTTTCCATACTGCTGAATCTCTAGGGTGAATCATCTTTCCCTCTTCAGTTGCAGGTGCCGAACCATGCCTTGTCATTAACTCGGATGTTTTGTTGGACATAAACAACTGTTGCAACCTCGGAACCAAGGGAAAATGTTTAAGGACCTTTGCAGGACTAGAAGCAGTCTACACTCTCCCTTTTTTTTTTGACAGATCATCTTGAGGATCCACATCTTGGACACTTATCGAGATCTGTGAAATCTTTTCTATATAATACACAGTCGTTCGGACATGCATGAATCTTCTCGTAACTCAATCCCAAGTCTGTTATCATTTTCTTTAACTCATACCAACTTCGTGGAAGCAAATTATCCAGGGGAAGGGCGTCTTTAAAGGAAACAACATCTGAAAATAATTTGTTGCTCCATTTGTTCAAACACTTTAATTGGAATAATTGCACCATGAAAGATAGTTTTGAGTATTTCTCACATCCTCCATATAGCGGCTTCTTCACCTCTTCCAGTAATTGTTGAAATTTACGTTCTTCTGCATCATCAACTTCATTTGGAACGTTGTCTTCTTCCACATTTTGCATGAAAGCATCACTCAACATCTGTCCCATCTCTTCACCATGGCCAGTCCGCACATTAATGTCAGACTGATTTTGTGGTCGCTCTCCATGGTATGCCTAGCTTTCGTATAGTGGGAAAAAATTGTCTAGGACTATATGGGTCTTGATGGTCTCACAGTCAAGGTTCTGTCCATTTTCACATTTCCGGCATGGACAACGCATCATACCAACTCCTTGCACTCCCAATCGTTCTCTTGCATAACCTATAAAAAAATTGACTCCAGCAACAAATCTAGGATGACACCGGGCCGGCTTTGTCTTGTACTCATACATCCATCTCTTGTCATTGAAATAGTCTGTATCCATGGTAATTATGAAAGATAATCCACATAAAAGAAAAGAATGGGTGTTTAACACTCAATTGGGTAACTCATCATGCCAAATATCTTCAAGGCAATGACTACCCACAGATTTTTTTCTAAAGAAAAAGTAAAATAGGGTTGTAATGGCAAAGCACAATATGGACAAGAACCTCTAACAGAAACAGTAATGTAGTAACTTCTATAGATAATTAAAATCTACTTCACACGAATTTGTTTTAGAGGGGTTGACTTTTTCGAACTCATATAACAGTCCCCAAATACATCAGACTTTGTTGTTGCTAAAATAGCACCTAACTCTATACCTACCTAACTAGACAGAAAAGGTTATTGCAATGAATAAAGAAGCATAATCAGGGACAACTAATAATTGTGTGGAACGAGGCTACTAGAAAACAAAATAGCCTTGCAAAAAAAAATCTGAGGGTAGTCATAGCCTTGAAAGATTTCACCTCGTGGCTTTGAGAAACTAAAAATCAGACATGGTGAGGAGCACCTACAGCTGTGACCTTATCATGGATTCTCCATTGGAGAGATAGAGGGAGGGAGAGGATTAAAGAGTGAAACAGAATTTGAGAGAAAACAGAGACTAGAGAGAAATGAGAGAGAGAGAGAGAGAGAGAGAGAGAGAGAGAGAGAGAGAGAGAGAGAGAAAATAAGAGAGAGAATTAAAAGGTTGAAACAGAATTTGAGAGTAAACCGAGAGAGAGAGAGAGAGAGAGAGAGAGAGAGAGAGAGAGAGAGAGAGAGAGAAATCAGAGATCAGAGAGAAAGAGGAGAAAGAGAGAGAGAGAGAGAGAGAGAGAGAGAGAGAGAGAGGTAGAAAGAGAGAAAGATTGGAGAGATAGAGGGAGAGAGATTGAAAGTTTGAAACAGAATGAGAAAGAGAGAGAACCTGAGAGTGAGAGAGAGAGAGAGAGGAATTCAAATAGAGAGAAGTACAGAAAAGAAACGGATTTTGATGGGAAGTCAAAGAGATAGCTAGAGAGAAAACCAAGTGAGAGAGAAAGAGAGAAACCCAAGAGAGATACAGATGAAGTCACAGGTAGAGAAAGATAAGAGAGATAGAGGGAGGGAGATAATTAAAGAGTGAAACAGAATTTGAGAGAAAACCGAGACTAGAGAGAAATCAGAGGAGAGAGAGAGAGAGAGAGAGAGAGAGAGAGAGAGAGAGAGAGAGAGAGAGTGATTTTAGTAGAGAAAAATCAGAGTCTGAGAAAGAGGGAGAAAAGGAGAGAGAGCGAGAGAGAGAGAGAGAGAGAGAGAGAGAGAGAGAGAGAGAGAGAGAGAGAGAGAGAGAGAGAGAGAGAGAGAGAGAGAGAGAGAGAGAGAGAGAGAGAGAGAGAGAGAGAGAGAGAGAGAGATAGAGAGGGAGAAAGAGAGAAGGATTGGAGAGATAGAGGGAGAGAGAGATTGAAAGTTTGAAACAGGACAAAGGAACCAAAAATTGGTGGCTGGGATATTACGGAAATAATGGTGGTAATGTCAATTGGGTTGGTTATTGGCCAGGTTCCCTCTTCAACACTTTGGTTGAAAAGGTGAACAGGGTTGACTGGGGAGGTGAAGTTGTTGGTGACTCCAGTAGGACTTTCCCTGAAATGGATAGTGGCCATTTCCCATCTGAAGGCTATAAAAAAAGCTGCCTATATGAGGAAGATTTATTATGTAGACCCAAATAACGTATTAAGGGACATTCCTACTAATGTTAGAACAAGTGAAACTTGTCCCACGACATACAAGCTCAAGGACATGGGGACAGGCCCTTCAGATTTTCGAAGATATTTCTTCTATGGAGGACCCAGTGGTCGCTGTACAACAACTGAAACTGAGGATCCAATTAGGGCTGGAGACTGTATGAAGGATGCCAGTGAATGACTTAAATGCTGCAAGCTTTTTGTGTGCGTGGAAGCTTACAGTGTATGTTAATTAAGTCTTCTTCCGGAGCATTGACTGTGTGAACGCTGCTGTTAATAAATAAATACTGGTATCCAGTGCTTGCCATATTGCTAGTGTGGTTTATGTGGAATGTTTCTCTCAGTATGTGAAGTGTCCTACTAATATTTGAGTTTGTCATTTATATATACAAGTTTGTGCTTACTTGAATAAATGAAGTTTACTTACCTTCTCAATGATAGCTTTGACTGGCTTGGGTAGTATTGAATCTTTCATATGGAAAAAACATTTCACAAACTGGAGGATCGTTCTATTCCATGTGTTTTCATTTTATATCAACCCAATTATAGAGCTTACAGGTGTCTTGATGTTTCTACAGGTCGGGTGTACATCAGTCGCAATGTGGTCTTCGACGAGTCTTCTTTTCCATACTCCAAGGCGGCCTTGCTTCCCACACTGACAACTCCATCTCTTCCAACTTCACCTATTAAACTCTTGCCTCAGCCTCCTCCCTCGCGAATTGACTCACCTTTACTCACCTCTTCTACTCAACCGAACTCAGTCTCCTTCTGTAAGCCCACCTACTATTATGTCTTCACCTTTTAATTCCAAATGGTAGCCCCGAGTCCAGCTCTTCGTCCTCGCGGGCTCCAATTTCTCCTTTACCAGCTCCTGAGCCTTCTTTCCAGACTGCTCATACAACTGCTCCCTTCGCTACTCCTTCAACTACTCGATCTATGACCGGGTCCCTTAAATCCAAAATCCATGTCTCCACTCGTCATCCATCTGTTCTTCCCTCTTCACCCGTGGAGCCTACTTGTTACTCTCAAGATTTGAAGCATCCTGAATGGCGTGAGGCCATTCACGTAGAAATTAATGTTTCATTATCTAACCGTACTTGGAGACTTGTTTCTTAGCCATAGGGGTGATGGGCAGTAAATGAGTCTATCGTAAATCATCAGATTTGAACAGTGTGGGAAGAACATGCATGTGGCATTGCCTTAGATGTCAGCAGCCGGTCTGTACGTACTTCAACTACACTGAAGTTGATCCCCTCCAAATTGACAAATACGGGGATGATTTTTCGATAGCATCCACTTCTTTAAAATGTCTCAAATGAAAGATTTTTTATGAGAACTTATCATGATGTCTTCACTCTTAACGTCTTATCTAAAGCTATAAATATGTATTAAACGGTTCAGGCCCAAAAAAATAGTTGTACATATATTAATTGTCAATTTCAGCACTCTGGTTAAACAACAACATAAAACCCCATAAAATAATTGAGTTAGCATCACCTTTTAGGCTCTGTATGAAGTTAATAAGATATAGAGACATGTGTTTGAATTATTTGTGAAGCAAACGCCTCCGTGCGCCAAAGGGTGGTTGATAAAATAATATTGTATTATGACATCAATCCTGGCAAGAACAAGCCCCACGGGCATGGCCCCTGTGCTTGACTAATTATTTTTACTTACTTTCCATCCAAATCATTACGCTTTACACTTCACGTACCTTCATCTTCATACTAAACAACAAATTATTCAAACAAAGAGACTCAAGTTAACATTCAACGCCTGCTTCCTATATAAACCCCTGAAGGAAGGAGAGGATATGAAACTCAGACTAGCCAGTTATACAAGAGTTACTTGTTCAGAAGTTTAATTGAGTCGGAAGAGCAAATATGGCTTCAACCCAGCGATTCTTGTCCTTTGCATTGCTCGTGTTGAGCGTTTTCTTTCTCCAAGGAATGTCTCGCACTCTTCCGGAGGCAGCAATGATGAAGAGGCGCCACGAGGAATGGATGGCTCGGTTTGGGCGTGAATACGAGAATGCAGCAGAGAAACAGCGTCGTTTCGAGATATTCAAGGCCAACATGGAGTACATAGAGTCATTCAACAACGCTCCTGGTAAATCTTACAGGTTGGGTGCCAATCAGTTCGCAGACATGACCAACGAAGAATTCAAGGTCTCTCGCAATGGGTTCAAGCCCTCCCAGTCCAAAGTCATCAGCAGTACATCCTTCAAGTACCAAAACTCCACTGCAGTGCCATCGACTATGGACTGGAGGAAGAAAGGTGCAGTGACACTCATCAAGGACCAAGGACAGTGTGGTAAGTACGGTATTATTAATTACCTGTTGTAAATTTGAAGTCACAAAATAAGCTAGTAATTACTTCACTGGCAAAATCGTGCATAGGTTGTTGTTGGGCATTCTCGGCTGTGGCAGCCATGGAGGGAATCACCAAGCTAAGTACTGGTAAGTTGATCTCCTGGCCGAGCAGGAGCTCGTGGACTGCGACGCGAGGGGAAGACCAAGGGTGTGAGGGAGGTCTGATGGATGATGCATTTGACTTCATCCAACAAAATGGAGGGCTCACAACAGAGGCTAACTATCCCTACAAGGGTGTGGACGGCACGTGCAACTCCAACAAGGAATCCAAGCATGCAGCAAAGATCACTGGCCACGAAGATGTCCCTGCTAACAGTGAAGAATCCCTCATGAAGGCCGTTGCCAACCAACCGGTGTCTGTCGCCATTGACGCTGGTGGCTCGGACTTCCAGCTCTACACGGAGGGCGTCTTCACTGGTGACTGTGGCACCGACCTGGACCACGGCGTGACCGCCGTCGGTTACGGGGTAGACGATAATGGAACCAAGTATTGGCTGGTGAAGAACTCCTGGGGCACTGCCTGGGGGGAGAATGGTTACATAAGGATGCAGAAGGATGTGGATGCCAAAGAAGGACTTTGTGGCATTGCCATGCAAGCCTCATACCCAACAGCATAAGATCAGCTGAAGTTTAATCTCAATCCCATCTTATAACTAATATGCTTGCTAAATATTCTCCTGTGTTATCATCTTCAACTTCAATCGCTTGTTCATGTACATAATTAATATCTAGAAAAAAAATTGTGGCTTTCTCTCTTTCAAGTCGTCTATTCTTTTGAAGCTTAATTCAATAGAACGCGTTTATAAGGAAGTGCTGGCTGGAATTTAGCACCATATTCAAAATTATTATTCTAAAATTAATTGGTATTGGCTCAGGTATTGGGTAATTCAGTAGAGCAAAATGGTGGGCACAAACGACACGATGGAAATGCGACAACTTTCTGTACACTGCAATGTCCTTCGTTCTATAACTAAGTTTTTCTCCCTCCCCTAAATTTCAATCAACGATGTGATCTCCGCTCTTAGTCAATTGCAAGTCCAAAAATGAAGATAAACTGAGACCCACCTACGTGTTTGCATCTTTTGATTAAACTTCGAGGTTAATTTTATTCGTATTTAAGGAATTAATCTTATAAATGTAAAAGGCCAAATAATGTTTGGTTTCATGCATGATAGAAATAATGACGTCAAACTCATGGTTGCTTCAACGTTTCAATTAAATTGCTTAAGTTACAGAAGTTGGAGAACTTAATTTTCGATTGCAGGGTCGCATATCATTTGATTATCTTTGTCATTGTTTTAATTAATGATACAATTAACGTAATATCATTATCTTAAACCAGCCATCTAATGCAAAACCGAAATCCTGTACTTCAAGCGCACTGATCAGTACCAAATTCCAACTACAAATTTCCTCGCCTGAGAAAACTTGTGTAATTAGATCAAAAATGCAAATTCTAGATACGCTAATATAATGGGGAAAAAAAGAAACGAAATGAGGAATTCATGATACTACCTCCCCCTAATAGTCTAAGTCATCTAACTTGCCTTTCTCTACTTTATAGTACTACTTCCTCCCTTTATCGCCCGCAGCATTGGAGCCTCTCGACAGTGCAGTCCACCAAGATGTTCTGTAGCTCAATGAAGAAACTTGCAGGAATAGAAATCGCATGTTCTTGTTTGAAGAGATTTTGTATTAATTAATCAAAAAGAGACTTTGGTCATAAAACGAAATACAAATTTAATATACGAAATCACTTTCTTGATGTGATGGGTATAAAGCAATATTAATTAAAATGCCTATAAATTATTCTGTCTTTTTTTTCCTCTCCGTAATTTGCGTTAAGATCAAATTCCATTGAATGTCAAGCATTTAAGTTTTAACTCAGGTTGACTAATCTAATGTCTTCTTCTTGTCCTAAATCACATAATAACATATCAGAGGAATTGAACAATCACGGAGGAATTAGGTTCGAAAATAGAGATGTTGAAGCACTGCTAACGAGATTCATATCGTATTCATCATGAGGCCATTATAGAAGAATACAGAATTACATTTCTTTTGTTGTTGATTGATAGTTTTCCATTTTTTTTACAAAACCTAAGTATAAAGAATGAATAAATGAAAGTAATGTACTGGTTGTAAAATTATGCACAAGTGATCGCATACAGACTAATGTGAGGTTGACTACATTCCTTTTGCTCTAATTGTTAATCCTCCCAAGCAGCGTCATAACAATTGGTACTTAAGCTACAGAAGTGGCCTCAAATTCCATTGAACATCAATCACATCGAGAGAATGAACACCAAGAAGTAATGAAGAAACTTACAGCAATAGAAATCTGTCTTACAAACGAAAAGATGGGAATGCGTCAGATTTATATACTCTATATGTTGTAGCTAGGTATTCTTTCTCTCCCATAAATTGCAGTCTAAGGATGTGCCCTCCACTCTTGGTTAACAAGTCTAAAGGTGAAAATAAACTGAGTAACATGTTTTGGATATATCATTGCATTCAACTTTTAGTTAATTTTATTCAACTTCCAAAATAAGTAATGTAAATGGCCAAATAATTTTTGGCATCGTGCTTGATACAAAAATATTGATGTCAAAGTTATGGTTGCTGCAACAATTCAATTAAATTTCTGAAGCTACAAAAGTATATTGGTCTCAAATTTCGTGAACATCAATTATAGCGAATAAGTCATTTTGGATTGCAGCGATCACATAATATTATTTAATCATCTTTGTTATTTGTCAAATATTAATATCACTGTAAAAGTATCATTGTTATCTTAAGCTAGCCATCTAATGTAAAATCCAACCCGAACATCTAGTGCACTGATTAATAGTTAATCCCACCTACTAATTTTCTTGACCAAAAAGACTCAAATAATTAGATCAAAACGAAAATTCTAGATTCTCTAACATCGTGAGAAAAAAGGGATAATTCATTATATGAGGAGAAAACCAAGCTAATTTGTTTTTCTTTTATTTCAACATGGATATGATAACTCAGTGGATAAATTACAATATAAGATGCCAATCCATATATTCCATTCACTAGCTCAAACTACTTTCTCCTAATAGTCTAATTCGTTTAATCCCTTCTATAGTCATTTATCTGATTCCTCTTTGTTAAGGTTAGACGCCCTCCGGTAATCTGAAGCTAGACCAGTATTCTGTGGAAGTCACATTGCTATAGTCATTTATAGTTATGGGAAAAAAAATTGCATAACAGGAGAAGGGAATATTCCGGGTGTCATTTTCTCTGTAAGAATGATTGTCTAAATGCGCAACTTCACTTATTCAACTACATTGAGCTGGAACATCCTTATATGAATTGTATTAACATTATTATTGCCATTTGTGGATAGTGTTTGTGCATTTAATTTTTCAATTTTGGAAATTATCATGGTCATAGTTATTTCTGTTCTGCCAACAATTTTGCTGTTGTGAAGCTTCATAAGCACTTTGAAAAAGGCTTCAAGGCGAAAAATTATAGGTATGCACTAGTGGCAAGCTTGAAAAAAATAGTATACAAAGATTATGGGAAAATCGTATATACTAGCAGGAATAATGAACTTGTCCTTGTAGTCTTTCTATCAATCGAGGATCTGCATAAGATAGAATCGAATATGCCCATTATCTCACGAAAATGTGTGTCAACATTTGCAGAGACCTCTTCGGAACAACAATTCGTCTAAATGAGCGGAGACTATATTGAAAGATAAGAGGAGCTTCTCTATTATAGACTACTCAACATTTTGCTGTTGAGGGTATTAATTGGACTATGTATAAAAAAGGTTTATTTGCTGGTGTAGGAATAAGCCTCTAAGCCCTTCTGATGGACAAATCCTTAACAGGTTCTACAAGCGTTTCAAATAGGGAAGCTGCATCTCTTGAGTGGTCTTTTAGTGTCAGAACACTTCTTGTTGCAGTTCAAATTGTACTTTAATTCCTCTTTTAAGTTTGTATTATTTTATGCCTCTTGCCATTGTTGATAAAATAAAGCCTGAACTCATTTAACTTCACTATAGGACTTGTTCACTGCAGCGCAGATTTGAAATAAACATTAACTTGAAGTTGAACGTACTCTCTACCTCCCGATGCAGAGATCACTAATGCTGGGGATGGGGGGATGGGTAAGTCAAGATGCATGGATGGATGATTAGCCAAGTGCGTATTAGGAACTGCTCATTGCTTTGCTCGGAACTAATGAGCAGTGGCACGTTTCCTTGAGCAGTTTCTTGGTAGTGGCAATCCCCCCTCCCTCCCTTTTTCATTCCCTCTCATTCTCTCAGATTGGCTTACCCTTTTTTATCCATCTTGTTCTTGATTTGTTTATTATTGAAGCAAGTAATAGACCAGATCTTATTGACCCTGCCCTGGTACCTAGCCGGTTTGAGAAGTTGCTCTATGTTGGAGTAAACTCTGATGCATCATATAGGGAGCGGTTGGTTTTCGAGTGGTCTTTGACTACTTATGGCTATCTTTCACTTAGTCCATTTCTTATGCTTCATCCATTTCGCATTTGTAGGATTTTTTCTGCTGTCACTAGAAAATTTATGCATGAAAATGTCTCTGTTTTCAATAGCAAAGAGATGGTTATTAAACTTCACTGGTGCAGATATGTATGCATTGTGTGCAGAAGCTTGGTTTCATGCTGCAAAGCGTAAGATAGCCTTTCAACTGAAATTAGGTAGCATGGAACATGTTTTTCATGACTCCCTTGCATTAAGGTTAGAATTGTCTCCCTGCAATCAGAAGGTAAGTAACCTGGATTAAGAAGAGAGGATTTAGTATTGATGTGCCAACCTCTTCTCTGTACAGGGTAGCTAATGCAGATAACAAATAGAAAAGGCTTATTTCCTGGTGTGAAAAATATGTCTATAAAAGCTCTCCATGGAGTCAAATCCTTCTTGCTTTTATGAAGAACTTTCAATTTACCTTTTCTAAATTATCTGTGTTATTAAACAACATAGAATTGTAGTGGCTCTTAGTTCTGGTCCAGGTTTCTAAACTTGTGACTTGGAATTTTAGCAGATCTATAACCTTGGTTCTCGAAGCAAAGTAGTCATTAATTTAACAGCTCTAAAATCTGGGTAACTGATGGAAAGTAGCCATTCCTTGGATGGCCTAGTAACTTTTTCCGATGCGCTTTACACAGGTTTCAAGTCTGCCTGCCGCTGTAGTCAAAGGATCACAGCACTTGTTGAGTTAGATGATGCTATTTAGGTATAAACTTTCTGATTCAGCTTGTGGATTTATTGCAAGTGTCTCTGGTTAATAGAAGTACCAGTTCTACGCGATTCTATGTTATTTTTTCTCACTAGTTCATTGATAAATAATGCAGAAAATAAAAAACTCTTTGCTACATTAGATTACCTGGTTAGCCCCATTTAGTTAGTTAAATGTATTGGATGTCGGTTTAGGTTATGTTGTATAGACTTAGAAAATTACCTTAGTAAAGAGAGGGAACTTTCTCAATTTAAACCGCTTCAAATGTAAGGGTAAAATATAAATCTCCCTTTGTGTAGAAGAGAATTAATTTTTTTTTTTGAAGAGACTCAATTAAATTGTAAATTCCATTGTAATTTTGTCATTTTCATTTATTATTTTATCTTTGTTATTGTGCGCTATTATACATATGTATTGACCCCTTGCCTGTTTGCTTTAATGCTCCCAAGTAATTGGGTAAATAAATAGGTTATGAAGCACCTTTTGTACTTGTTTTTTTTTTTTTTTTTGCAGTGTAACTGAACAGGCTGCGGATGATCAGAACGGGTAACAAAATATTGGCTATCATTTGTCTCACTTAATTGTCGCTGTCCCTGCTACTTCGTTATATATAAGTGTCAAATTGACCACTCTGAGTCACCATCAGATTAAAAATTCTAGATCAACTACAGGAGGTTTCTGATGTTTTGACTGTTTGTTAGGTGTTGGGAGATCTATCACCATTACTGTCCATGGCAAGCTAAACAAATATGAGAAGCTTCGTCAGCATTTGAAGGAGCTTCATGGTGATCATGCCAGTTGACAAGGAGAACAAATGGTATGAACGGATAATCGTTAAGATAGACATTAGCGGAAGGAATAATGACCTTGTCCTTGTGATGTTTCGTAGGCACAATCAATTGCTGATTTGCATGATTTAAATAAGATGTGTCAATTACTCATGGAATTATTTGTCTACTTTTTTGGGGGTCTCTTAGGATCTTATGGAGACTAAATTGAATCTAGGAGTAGATGAGCAGTACTGAACATTTTGCCTCTGAAGGTTTTTAATGTGGATAAAAGAAAAGGATTTATCTGCTGGTGAACTCTCTCAGGGGCCAAATTCTTATTGTTGTTGTAAAGAATTCTCGTTTTTCTTTTTCCAAGGTGTCTTTTGCTATTCAACATCATATAATTGCCTTATTAATGCCATTTTTAAAGTGATTTTACAAGCATTCTGATTAGGAAGCAGCATCTGGTGGTAGTCTTTTGGTGTCAGTAATCTTCTTGTTGTGCTTCAAATTATCTCTTATTCCGCTCCTTTTTGCCTGTATGTATTGGTATGTCTTTCTAAATTGTTGATGAATTTAAGCCTAAGCCGAGTTGATTTCTCTTTGAGACTTGGACACTGCTGGGCAGAGTCGAAATAAACAATCAACCTGTTATAGCACAGACTTGCTACCTCTCAACACAAAGTTCACAAATGCTCGAAATATATAAGTCAAGAAATACATATATAGTTGTTGCGCTATGTTATTCAGCTACATGAAGGGAAGGAAGATACTACAGAAGATATTTAAGAAAACTAAGGACAAGGCTTAATGATAGCACTTCAGATCACTTTGAGATGCGATTGACCACCTTTTGGAAATTCTCCACAATTACATGGTATCTTCAAGATCCCATGTTGGTCATATCCATATTCTTGAGCAGCAATCTCTAGCAGTGACAAGAGAAATGGATGGCTGAGTAGCCGAGTGCGTATCAGGAACTACTCATTGCTTTGTTCTAAACCAACGAGCAGCATCACATATCCTCGAGCAGGTTCTTGGTGATTTCTCATCTTGCTCCTGCAAACTCACCATATACACCTACTCCCATCTCTCTAAATGGGTGGCTCCTTTTTACAGCAGACTGAAGCTGCAGAAGTGAACCATTTTAATCAGCAAAGCCGAAAGTACAATCAGGATTTAGTAGAGTAGGGAGAAAAGGAAGGGGTCTTTGACTCTTTGATGGGTTTTGGTACTCTGTATTGTCCATTGTAACACATTCATTGTCTTTCTAGATCATTATTTGATTATAATCAGTATCCATGTTTACTTTGCATTAGTCAAGGGTCAGTTTGTCACGTACATTTTTAAATTCTTGGTTCAGGTAAAACACCCAGGGAAAGACCTACCACCTGTTAATCTACGTGCCTTCATATGTGCAATTATCTGTATTCTTTCCTTTGATGGGATTTCTGGAATTTCATCGGGATTGGAATCTTTTGAGTCATTCACATTTAAGGTCAATGCTGCTGGAATAGGCAAATCATATAAAGGGAAATTTCAATAGCAAAACAATGTTAAGTGGGTTTCTTAGATTGGTTATGACAGATGATGCAACTAGTCATCATCATTCCTGATTTCGGAAGTCATCTATGGGTCAAACAGTGCCGCTGCCTCACAATGAGTCTCATCTTTCAAGGCCATTGAAAACCTCAAATGAGGAAATTTAAAGCTCTAGGGGTTGTGCCCCAAGGTTCAGGGGGTCCCTTGCACTTGAGTAATGAGTCTTTCAAACAACAACGAGGAATTGGAGCTAGGTGAAAGTCAATTAAAGTTTCAATTCCCCTTAAGTTTGTTTCAGAACGGATGATATGATGCTGAATTCTTGTATGGCAACAACATCTGAGACAGTTGTGCAGCAATCAGGTCACAGATCGGTGCAGTGATTATTGTTAGTGTACCCTAATTGAAGGTGCATATGTCATGTAATGATTGAATGTGCAAAGAGGCCGGGATTGCAAGCATTCAACAAAGCTGGAAACGGATCAATTTACTTCCATTGCGGTCAACTTGTTTGGTCGAGTCTTGGAGGTAATCTATTGTTTGCTATCTGCACATTACAGAAGTGTATGGATGTGTACGTCATGTATTTGCTGCTATAAGAGAATATGTCTTGTTATCATCTACAGTGATTGTTGTCTAACAGAAATAAGAATCACTAAAGGAATTGTAAAGTCAGGCATTATTTAGTCTGAAATAAGAATCTGGATAACGATTCCTCGCCCAAGATTTCAAGTCAACCATGACTCATCATCTCTATTATGATAACATGTAATCTTTTATTTGTGTACAGTTTCCTATTCTGCTAGTAACACTATTCACAATTGTCTATATGTATCTTACGTACACAACGTGAATGAATGTAGAGATAAATTATTCTTTTTTACAGCATTATGTGGTGCCTCATGTATATTAGCATTAATTACCTAAAACGCAACTAACATATTTGGTAGACTTGTTAGCCAAAATGGTACATGGGTAAACCCTAAAGATTCTAAATGCTCAACATTAAGGCACAAATCAAAGTGGCTTTTTCTTAAGGAATGTTATTGGCTCTGCTTCGAGACAAAAGTTATTAATGGGTTTCAAACGAATTTCCACCTAAGATAGAAAATAAGTTTTGTGCTTACGTTAGAAACCTTATAAAGTATTGCTGCCATAAATAAAGCCATTGTCTAAAACAAAGGTGAATTCTGAAAAAAAAAAATGTTTCACCAACAGGTTAATTTTGGTTTTGATTGAGTTTAAACTATTATTGCTGCCATAAGTAAAACTCAAATTTAGCATGCAAATCCTTGGAATTGAGCGATCCAAATTAGTCATGAATCAAACATGGAGGCACTGATAAAGCCGTACAAAACAATCCAAAAACATCATGCTAATTTATAAAAGTGGAAGTGTACCTGTCAATTTCATTTTATATTGATGAAGCAGATCGTTCTAATTTTAGGGTTAGGCCTTCGGATTGTTGAGTTAATTGTAAGTCTCTTGACGGGAAAGAAGAATATGTATTACTCTATAAGTGTAGACCATAACCGTATATACAAAACTATCTGAAAGCAATTATTGGTATTTTAATTTTGCCCTTCATAAAATTGGAAATATGGCTCTTAGTATTACATTGTTATTTTTCATTTCAATTACGCCCTTAACAATAAAATTTAATTAAATAATTTTAACACTTTCACTATTACATGTTTGACCCATTTTAGATTTTCCAAGAGGCCACCCAGCCGCATCTGCACCATGAGGTGTCGTTCCCCAAACTGTTGGAGATAGACACCTCCTCCGCGCTCGGTTCCTACTGGTAGGAGCAAACGAGTCGTACTTCTCCACCAAAATGTCCCAAAGCCTCTCGGATAGCCTCACATTCTCGGCGCTAATATTCTCATGGTTTATAAAACAACACTTCAATATTTTGATGGATTAATCGATGACACCCATTTATTATTTCATTTATGGATAAAATAAACCATCTCTCTCTCTCTCTCTCTCAATTTTTCTCTCTCTCTCTCTCTCTCTCTCTACTCTCTCTCTCTCTCTCTCCTCTCTCCCCTTCTCTCTCTCTCTCTCTCTTCCCTTCTCTTTCTCCCCCCCCCCCTCTCTCTCTCTCTCTCTCTCTCTCTCTCTCTCTCTCTCTCTCTCTCTCTCTCTCTCTCTCTCTCTCTCTCTCTCTCTCTCTCTCTCCCTCTCTCCCTCTCTCTCTCTCTGAATAATGCCAGGGGTACCACGCCAAGGTACCCCTAGGGGGTGCCTTCCTACGTGGATGCCACAGCTGGCATCCATGTTGACATCTCTATCCTCTCTTCTCTCTATTCTCTCCCTAGCGTGTGGCGTAAGTCCATGATTCAAGACAAGTCACGGGGCATTTAGGTATTGAATTCTTTCGGACCTCTTTCTCTCTCTCTCTCTATATATATATATATATATATATATATATATAGAGTAATGATTCGCGCACCGGTTGGGGTGTGCGAGTCGTTCACTGCTCTCTCACAAGAGAGTAAAATACTATATTTCACGGAACCCCAAAATGTAATATTTTACTCTCTTGTGAGAGAGCAAGTGAGCAAGTGCACAACTCGTTCACCCACCTGGTGCGCGAGTCATTATTCATATCTATATATATATATATATATATATATATATATATATATATATATATATATATATCTACCTCCCTTCCTCTCTCTCTCGCCTGCCTCGTTAAACACTAGAAGCCTTGTTGGGGAATCTTCACAGGAGGCCTAATCAGATGCCAAGATGCATGTTGGTAAGAGATCGTGGAGAACCCGTTTCTGAGTCTGGCAGAAACAAACAATTATTGTTGATGATAGTAGAAAGAGGAGAGGAGATTGGAACAATTTTAGAAAGAAATGAGGTCATGAATAATGCCTGTGGTGCTACTTCGGAAGATCTGGCCGAAGAAAGTGAGTCCTATATATTCAACCAAAGATCCAACGTTCATCGAAATGAACCGGCTACCACCTTCGTTGGTTGACTTGTACGTGGTGAACTTGCAAGAGTAGTCTAGTTCCATCTTTGCTGCTGATTTTTTGTGTTCTAATTTTGGGGGGGAAAAAAGGGTAATTTATGCGCACCCACGAGGGTACACAATTCGGATACCCCTTTGACACGGCATAACTGTCCCCTCGATTTCTGAATTGGTAGTCAATAACAAAGTGACAATGATGCATCCACGTTAGAGGGGTACTCAATTGCGCCTAGTGGGTGTGCATAGTATTATTTATTAATAATTATTTCCGATGAGATTTTGGAGGAAGGAAGAAGAACATGAGCACAGCTAGCACCCGAACATCGATAACAAGGCTCAAGATCTCGGTCTTGTAGGCGAGATGAGTAGCATCTCCTTGATGAATGGCAGACCAAGTGATACGGGGCGCGACTTTCCTATGCCTAAACGCGCAACGTCCATGTGCGGACATGCGCAAGATGGCTCGGCAGGCGGACGCGCACATACATGTGCATGGACAACCAACCGACCAGCATGCACGCCACAAACGCGCATGCACAACGAACTCACGGATCCGCGGCGAAGCGCATACGCATCTACCAAGTACGGATGCGCGCTTGGGGCTGCTCGCACGCCCGCAACTCCTTGCATGCATCTACAAGGAGCAATCACATGCATTTGGCGGATGACGTGGCACACGAGGTGGCACATGACTAGGGTGGTGATGTGGCAAGTGTGAGTTGGCAAGCACACATGGGATAAGTGCTTGCTAGTTGGCAACAACTAAGAGAGTTGGTGGTCAACAATGAGTTGGCAAGCACATGGGATAAGTGCTTGCTAGTTGGCAACAACTCATAGAGGTAGTGGGAATCTATGGGTTGGCATGAGTTGGCATTGGTTGGCAAACACTTAGAGAAGTGCTTGATAGGTGTCACCAACCATGGGAGGTTTTGTAATCTATAAATAGCCATGTACAAGGCTTGTAATTCATTCATTCAATAGAAGAGTTCTTTCCTCCCAAATTCGGAGTCTCCCTTGTGCTTGAGTTTTGAGAGAGTTCTAGCACCAAGAACAAGAGTGTTCTTGTGCTAAACTTCTTCCAAGAGGCTGACTAGCATCCAGACGGGCTTGGAGGCTAGGCCGCACGCCACTAAGGAGCAAGATTGTGCTTCGCATACTCTAGCGGCGTGACAACTGGTATCAGAGCAGGAAGCAATCCTATGGCAACTTCGGAGGCGGAAGTTCAACTCAAAGGTAAGGAACGAATGTCTAAATCTGAGCTTCGTTTTTCTTCAATTGAGGATAGGATCGAGAAGGTGGAGGCTTGTTATTCCGAATTGGAAGAACAAGTTCGTGAGAACCTTAGTTCTGGAAATGGAAGCCCAGAAGTGGTTCATTCGTTGGAGGAGAATGTCTATAGTGCTATGGCGGTTTTCCGAGGAAACCTTGAGGAGGTGAAGAACGATGTGAAGAACGAGATGGATGAACTTCGGACTAGACTTGCTTTGTTGGGCGTGTTATAGCAAAGCGGAGGTGCAAACACGAATGGAGCAACAAACAAGATCAAAGTGCGGAACCAAAACCTTTCAATGGGGTAAGAGATCCTAAAGTCATTGACAACTTTCTTTACCAAGTAGAAAAGTACTTCTTCAATGCTAATCTCAACGAGGCGCAAAAGGTTAGTACTGTTTCTATGTTCCTTGTTGAGGATGCACTTCTATGGTGGAGGAGAAGAGAAACGGATGTGGAATTAGGAACTTCTACCATAAATACATGGGAAAATTTCAAGAAAGAATTGAAGGCTCAATTCTTCCCTGAAGATGCGGAATATCAAGCTCGAAAGGAGTTGAGAGCTTTGAAACAAGAGGGCACAATTAGAGAGTACGTGCAAAAGTTTACTTCTCTAATGTTATGCATTTCTAATATGTCCGATCAGGACAAACTTTTCTCTTTCCTTGCTGGTTTAAAACCTTGGGCGGAGCAAGAACTAAGGAGGCGGGAAGTCAAGACTTTGGCCTCAGCTTTGTCCACGGCGGAGAGGCTTACGGAGTATGAACGGAAGACCAAGGAGGTGGTTTCTAAAAACTCCTATAGCACGAAAGACCACAAGGATGAAGAAAAGAAAAAGAGGTTTGAAAAGAAACCTGAGAAGAACTATCACTTCAAAGGAGACACGGGTAAGTCATTTCGCAAAGTTAAATGTTTTGTTTGTGAGGGAGAACATTTTGCTAAGGACTGCCCGAAGGTGAAGTTATTGAACACTCTTTCGGAGGAAGGAGATGTCAATGGGGATGAGCCACGCATTGGTTCGATGGCGTTGCTCAATTCACTACGGGCATGTAGTGAGAAGACTTCTACTCACCGGTAAGGTCTAAACGAAAATTACTTTTTCTAGATTTATTTCTGAAAGGTAGTAAGGCAAAGGCCATGGTAGACACGGGAGCGACTCACAACTTCATCTCAGAGGAGGAGGCAAAACGCCTCAAATTGAAGTTAGAGGCGGACAACAGTCAGATTAAGGCTGTTAATTCGGCAGCCAAGGCAGTGGCCGGTGTTGCTAGAAACGTTCCGATTACCCTTGGTAAGTGGGTAGGAACTTTGGATTTTTCTGTGGTTCCAATGGACGATTTTAATGTAATTTTGGGGATGGATTTTATGTTAAAATGTAAGGCATATGTGGTGCCACATTTGGGAATTGTAGGGATCCTTGATGAGGTGGACCTTGTACTCTTTCTGAGAGACACAAAGCGAATATTGTAAAAGGAAAGGATATAATGCTAACCGCCTCCAACTTAAGAATGGTCTTAAGGAAGAGGAACTTACTCATGTTGCAGCTTCAACAGAAGACAAAGGAGACAAGGCTAAAGAGTTGCTGCCCCAACTTTCCCCAAGAAAAGGTATTGTTCATGAGGCGGAACCCGGTGCCAAACCACAAAACTTTGGCAACTCAAGGAGGAGGAGGTCCCAGCATAGCAGGGGCGCAAGCAGACGAGGACGTCTGCCTTATGGCGGTGGGAGCATGATACGGGCGCGACTTTCCTATGCCTAAACGCATAACGTCCATGTGCGGACATCGCGCAAGATGGCTCGGCAGGGCGGACGCGCACATACATGTGCATGGACAACCAACCGACCAGCATGCAGCAGCCAAACGCGCATGCACAACTTGAACTCACGGATCCGCGGCGGCTGGAAGCGCATACGCATCTACCAAATGCGGATGCGGCGCTTGGGGCTGCTCGCACGCCCGCAACTCCTTGCATGCATCTACAAGGAGCAATCACATGCATTTGGCGGATGACGTGGCACACGAGGTGGCACATGACTAGGGTGGTGATGTGGCAGTGTGAGTTGGCAAGCACACATGGGATAAGTGCTTGCTAGTTGGCAACAACTAAGAGAGTTGGTGGTCAACAATGAGTTGGCAAGCACATGGGATAAGTGCTTGCTAGTTGGCAACAACTCATAGAGGTAGTGGGAATCTATGGGTTGGCATGAGTTGGCATTGGTTGGCAAACACTTAGAGAAGTGCTTGATAGGTGTCACCAACCATGGGAGGTTTTGTAATCTATAAATAGCCATGTACAAGGCTTGTAATTCATTCATTCAATAGAAGAGTTCTTTCCTCCCAAATTCGGAGTCTCCCTTGTGCTTGAGTTTTGAGAGAGTTCTAGCACCAAGAACAAGAGTGTTCTTGTGCTAAACTTCTTCCAAGAGGCTGACTAGCATCCAGACGGGCTTGGAGGCTAGGCCGCACGCCACTAAGGAGCAAGATTGTGCTTCGCATACTCTAGCGGCGTGACACCAAGGCTCTAAAGGCTCTTGGGTGGAATGTCAGACCACGGTCACTGAGTGGCCAGAGGCAGGGCAGGAGGTCGAGACCGACCAATTAAGACGGCGAAGAGATAGTAAGCGATGGGAGATATATTGATTTGCCGATGGCTAGAAAAGAGAGAATATTGCCAATTGTGAGTCCACGTAAATTACATGCAAGAAAGCACCAAAGAGGGTACATAACTCTCTCATTATTCAAAGAAAGAAGTATTGGAATTGGGATCGTATCAAACACCAACGGTTTAAACAGATTAATCTTAAACTTGGAATTAAGATGGGAATTCGGGGACCCTGGAAATGGGCCCAGTCAAGTGAGAGCCCAGGTCAGAAAGTTATTATGTGCTGGTTTCTATCTGGGCTCATCTTCTTCTATTTTCTTGCATTTGTTGGTTTCCTTTTGTCCCATTCCTTTTGCTTATCCTCGCTGTATATATATGATGGAAATGGAGAGTCGGCTTCTTTGGTTGGAAGTGGAGTAATCAATGTAGGCACGGCCGATTACCAATTTAAAATCTATCTATCTCTATACACATTAATAGTAAACTATGATAGATATTAATCTAAACTGAAAAGAACTATCATGTCAAATTATTAAGATATGTATGGAGTTTGGACAACATACTTGATTCCGACGAAATTAATTGCCAAATGTTAAGGAATTATTGTGACAATCGAATAGGAACACGTGTGGTTTGTGGTCTTCTTCAACCAAATCTTTTTATTCCTTCATAGGACTTTAGTCTCTCTTCCAGATAGTGAAAAGAGAACATGTGTGATTTGGTGTATTGTGGACCGTTACCTAGAGTCTTTATATATTACAAAATCAAGGTTCCCATAATGATGGGCCAATATGAGTATGTACTCATTAGGTCAATATCAATTTAGTAGTCTATGGGCTTACCACTATGAGTACCCCCTCACTGTAGCAGTGGGACCTACTAGAAATATTTTAATACCCATTGCTACAGTGAGGGAGGCTGTACCCTAGTGGAGTACAGCCTCGGTACTCATAGCATTACTCTACCAAGTTAGATCACCTAGAATAAGCCCATTAATTAAGTTGCTAATATAATTACATAAGTATGATGTTGATAATAGGAAACTTAAATTATTCTTACAATCTCCCATTTGAACATTATACTATTTTGGAAATAATTATATTACAAATTCCTTAGATGTGCATCCATATGCTATTTATCTTTAGACTACTCTTTAATGCAATCTGGTCCGTTTCATATATTGATAATGGAATCACTGCACCTTTTATCACATTCAAACATAATTAAATCACAACGACCACCATACCAATATACTTAATGACATAGATCAAATTTGGATGAGTAGCATGGAAATAACATGCAATGTGATCTTAGACATGTCTATTTCCAACTGGTCCTTCTTCAATCTTCAATACGATCAATTCAAAATCCTTAAATGCAATATAAGTATTGCATATAGAAAGTATAAAAACATAATCATAAGCCATCGACTTTATTATGCAGAAAATTAAACATTACAATGCCTAAAGCAAAATGTAGAACATAAAATGACTCCATTAAGCCCTTAGTGGATAGAAATTTGTTTGTCCTGGACTCTTCCCTTAACAACAAGAAACTTGATGTCAATAAACTTTGACTTCATTGAGGTCCTATTGTTATTTGAGTAAAGAACTGCCGAGTTATTGTCACAATAAATCTTCATTGGTTTATCTATGCCATCAACCACACTCAAACTAGTGACAAATATCTACCCAGAACTCCCACTATGAAATCGAAGTTAGACAACCCGATGAACTCTAAACTGTCAAACCTCCTATAAGTGAGCATGTAGTCTTTTTGTCTTTTTCAAATAACGTATCCCGCGTTTAGCCGCCTTCCAGTGCTGCATACTAAGATTATTCAAATATCTGCCCAGAACTCTCACTATGAAAGCTATGTCCGGTCGAGAATGAACATGTGTACATTAGACTCTCTACCACTGATGCATAGAGAATTTTCTGCATGTCTTTCCTTTCAAGATCATTGTTAGGGCACTTTTTGAGGCTAAACTTGTCTCCTTTGACAACAAGAGTGTCTCCTCGTTTACTATCTATCATGACTAATCTATTTAATATTTTATCGATGTATTTCTTTTATGATAATCCAAAAATACCTCAAGAATGATATCTAAGAATTTGGAGGAAGGAAGAAGAACATGAGCTCAACTAGTACCCGGGCATCGATAACAGGGTTCAAGGTCTCGGTCTTGTAGGCTACGATGAGTAGCGTCTCCTTGATGAACGGTAGATGACCAAGGCTCTAAAGGCTCTTGGGTGAGATGACAGACCGCGGTCACTGGAGCGGCCGAGCCTGAGCAGGAGCCCGAGACCGACCAATTAAGGCGGTGAGCAGATAGTAGCGATGGAATATATATATATATATATATATATATATATATATATATATATATATATATTTGCTGATGGATAGGGTAGAGAGAATATTGCCGGTTGTAACTCCACGTAAAGGGGTACGTAACTCTAGCATTATTCAAAGTAAAAAGGCATAGGTATTAACCTTCTGCAGGATCTTGTGGCCACGGAGGAGCCGACCCGCCGCGGACTTGAAAATCGTTTATGTAACATTGTGAAGTTTTACATTACATTGTAAACTTAGACATTGCAAACAACCTACATTGTGTATATAAATTGTTTATTGCAGACTTTATTCCCTTTTGCAGGATCTTCTCCATTGTTGTAAACTTAGAATGTTATTGTTGATGATGAGGAGAAAAAAAGGAAAAATGAAAAAAAATTAATTATAAATAAAAAGCTTCCCCCGACGGGTGAACCCGTCGGCCGAACCTCTTCAGTCGACGCACAAAAGGTCACCCGTCTGGGGAAAATACCAAGTCTTCCGCCGACGCACCCAAAACACGTCGGCGGACACAAAACTATAGCGCCGACGCACCAGGGTGCGTCGGGGGAATATATCCGCCGACGCAATTACAAGCGTCGGGGAAACTTCTGCACTCGACGCGGCGTGCGCGGCGCGCCGGCTGAATCAACTGCGCCGACGCGTGCGCAGGCGTCGGCTGAATCAACTGCGCCGACGCGTCCTCATGCGTCGGGCATAATTGTTCCGCCGATGCGTAAGTACCCGTCGTGGGACATAATTCCGTCGACGCTCCCTGGAGCGTCGGTGGAAAAGTTTCCCCCGACGAGTATCCACGCGTCGGCAAAAATTCTTCGGCCGGCACACCTCTGCGCGTCAGAGGATATTGTTCTGCCGACGCGTTTTTATCCGTCGTCGGAAAGTCTAACTCCGCCGACGGATCCCGCCGTCGGCCGAATGGATTCGTTCGTGCGACGGTTGTTTTTGTCGTGCGACGGGTTCCAACGTTGGCAGAGTTGTCTGGCTACAGACGTTCCCACCCGTCATCGGATGTTCCGCCGACGGTTATACTTGTTCCACCGGCGCTTTTTGCCCGCCGGCAGAAGTTGATTTTTTACTAGTGAACAGTAAAAACAGATTAATCTTGAACTTGGAATTAAGATGGGAATTCGGGGACCCTGCAGGAAATGGGCCCAGTAAGGTGACGGACCAGGTCAGAAAATAATTATCATGTACTGGCTTCTATCTTGGCTCATCGTCTTCTATTATCTTGCTTTTGTTGGTTCTCTTTTGTTCCTTTCCTTTTGGTTATCCTCGCTGTATATATAGATATGCAAATGGAGTGTCGGCTTCTTTGGTACGAATTCAATTCGTGTAATCAATGCAGGCACGGCCGATTACCAATATAAAAACTGTCTCTATACACATTAATAGTAAACTATGGAACATTATTTATCAGCAAACATTCTGGCTCGACTCGGTAAGCTCTTTGTTCCTCTATAAATACCCATTAATGGCACAGTACTTCTCATTGCAGGGACACGCACGGTATTCGATTCTGCTGTTCCACCGCTGAAGTGATCTCTCTTCTAGATCTGCTGCAGAAGTAGGAACATGGCCGCCTTTGCTCTTCTTCTCGTCCTTCTGGTCTCAGCTTCTCTTTCTCTCGCATCCGAACCCAGTCCCCTACAGGACTTCTGTGTGGGCATGAAATCAGATTGTAAGTACGAGCACTAAGCACTGCCTTTACTAATTATTTCCATTACCGGATGATGATATACATTAATTGCTGGTAATGTGACTAAATCTTGCAGTACTACTCTTTTTTATTTTTCGTTTGCAGTGATGGTTAATGGGTTGGTTTGCAAGGATCCAAAGCTTGCTACAGCTGACGATTTCTCACTCGCTGGACTTCACTTACCTCGCAACATATCAAATGCAGTGGGATCGATTGTGACCCCTGTTAACGTAGCACAGATTGCAGGGCTCAACTCATTAGGCATCTCCATGGCGAGGATTGATTACGCACCAAATGGATAGAATCCCCCCCACACTCACCCACGAGCCACCGAGATTTTGACAGTCCTGGAAGGCACCCACTACGTCGGATTTGTCACTTCGAACCCTGAAAACCGCCTCATCTCCAAGCTACTTCAAAAGGGTGATGTCTTTGTCTTCCCCGTTGGACTCGTCCACTTCCAGCACAATCCAAGCCACAGTAGTAGAGCAGTTGCCATGGCAGCTCTAAGCAGCCAGAATCCAGGAGTTATCACCATTGCTAATTCCGTTTTTGGGTCCAACCCGAAGTTAGCTGATGATGTTTTGGTCAAGGCCTTCCAAGTGGACAAGAATGTGGTGAATTACATTCAGTCCAATTTCTAGGTCATGTGGAGAGCTAGCCCTTCTTCTATAATTATTTAGTGTGTGATTAATTTGTATTGTTCGTTCTCTATATCTATTTGATCGAGTAGTTAATTTGGTGACCATAAGAATCAAAGTACTTTCTATTTGAGTAGTTTGGTGACCATAAGAATCAGAGTATATACTCTGTCTAAATATAGAGAAATTGAGTGGTCTCGTCTTTTGATCTTTGAGCATATCCATGCATGAGCACGTACGTACGACAACAAAACAAGTGAATAAATACAGTACTAGCATGATTAACACAATAATGACGTGAAAGAAACAAAATCACATATTGATCTAAATTTAAACTATAGACAATTAGAATTTCTATATATTTACAAGATCATCAATGTATCCTTAATTCAAGCAGCTAATTTAGCTGCAGACATCCAGAACTGGCGGTCTTCTTCATCGAAGAGATCAGTCCAATCAAAATCCTCGAAATCCACCTCTTCAAGCACACTTGGGCAGCTGATCATCATGTCATCGTCCTCATATATAGTTGTAGCGCTGGAAGGAGAGCGTCTCCATGATAGGCATCACCCTCGCTCTGGGTTTTTTGGTGAGTTCCTTCTTCGTCGCCGTCCGCTTCTTTTGACGATCTGCAGCCACATTTACTGTTGCACACTTTGGGCGACACTTGGACTTGATCATGATATGCCTGTAGCTTTTCATGATTCCAAGGGAGATGAAGCTAGCTGTAAGTCTTCTTGCTGCTGGTAATGCTGCGGGTCATCACGCCCCGGCTCATGCTGCGGGTCTTCATCGCCAAAGAAATGTTGAGTAATCTCTCTCCCTTCAATTCGTCGAACACACCAGATTTGATCAGTCACTATTGCTCTAGTACTGATATCTATTGCGCTTTATATACAGTGTGGTAGGAGTGTCAGAGTTGTAATGGGACTTGTGCACCTGAAAAACAAAAGCGTTTTTCTTGATTCGTTTTGAAGACCCGACTCTCCAAGAAATTAACAGACAACCTGTTACTAGATTTCTTGAGTATTATGTTAATGGGTTTAGGGTTCGTATCACAGTTTTTTTTCCAGACGTTCTCGATTCTTTATCACGAGGACGGGCTGTTTCAGTGTTTCCAAAACAACTCTTCCGATAACAAATAATTATATTGTGCATTGATTTTTTCTTTATTATTTTCTTCATACAATTAGTTTAGTTAATAGAATATCGATCCTGTATTGTCCTAATTGGTATATTTACAACCAAATTGTTATCTGCCATTTCATAGCTGGAAATTAATACAAAAAATTAAACTAAATTTAATTAATAATTTTCAAAAATAAAGAATATTGAGATAATAAATGAATATAGTCAAACAGAAATCATATAAGACAATATGCCACAATATTAGGACACTTGCATGCAGTGGACGTATTATAGCTATTATATCAAGAGTAATGTTATATGCACTTTACTGTGCATTCACATTGTGCACTTCCCCCTCACTGTAGTGTTGGGACATTAAACTATTCCTGGTGTGGGCCCACCACTACAGTGAGGGGAGAAGTGCACAAAGTGCATGCTCAGTAAAGTGCATATAGCATTTTTCTTATATCAAAGTTTCTTTTCTTTGGTTTGCTCCTTTAAAATCTCATATTAGCTTGCTGCTTGTAATGTGATCAGAATTTCATCTCCTTAATTTTTTCTATGAAAAACGCGAGAGATTGCTGGTCTTCAGTTCAATTCTGGCTTAAAACATGAGATTTATAAGTACTTGTGCAACTTTCTCTTTGTCCTCTGTTATTTTCTCTTGAACTTCTTTTTTAAGCTGAGAATGAAGGCTTTTCATAGAAGTTAATGCTTGATCGAAAGGATATTATAGAGATGGTCACCCACCCAGGTCTTCAGTTGCACCTCAAGGTGTATTTAGTTGTCAAAAATGAGACTCAGTAGATTTCCTTCTCCTATGGCATGGCACCTTTCACTCGTCCATTCCGCTTGTCTTTCCAGACATGAGGACCCTTCTCATCATCTCATCATCCCACCATTCCTTTTGCCACATTCACCTGGAGGTGAATTAGATAGACTGAGAAGACGAACACCTCCCCCTTGTGATGAACTCTTATCCATGCATGAGTTCACTCGTTCAAGAAAGCAAATCAAGCAAAGCAGCTTTTGTGTGTATGTGTGTATGTACATATAAATATTATATAATATATATATATATATATATAATATTGATAAGATCGATGATCTTAATCTCCGGCACAAAACTCTTCGTCAAAACATCAAAAGAGTTTTGTTACGAGAATATGGATCATGTACTGCCATATTTTACTGTGAGGCTTTACGTTGTGATGTGGCAGCCCAGTTGGCAGTCTAGATAAGGTTTAGAGTTATCCATAGAATAAGAAGATACATCTGACTTCATCTCTTACCTAGACAACCAACGAGGACTCCACGCCAGGCTGTAAATCCTCATAGTAAAATATGGTCGTACGCATATCACCACTCATATTTAAAACCTAATTATTATGAGTTATCTCGAAGAAGCATTCATCAAAGAGCTCAACCAAATACTATTGATTTTTTAACATATCGTATTGCATTGATGATCCGCACAACAACAAAAAGAGTGAATAAATTATATAATGCTCGAATCAATACAATCAAGAGGCGAAAGAAACAAAATCATTATCTGGTTTTTTACCTAAACTGAATAAAATTTGAATTTCTCTATATTTACAAGAATATCAATATACACTTAAATCAAGCAGCTGAACTTGTCATGAGACGTTCATGCATATTGAGCATGGGTGGTATTAGCTACAGACATCCAGAACTGATGGTCTTTTTCATCGACAAGATAAGTCCAATCAAAATGCTTGAAATCCACCTCTACATGCACACTTTGGTAGCTCACCATCATCATGACATCTTCCTAGTAGTTATAGCTTTGGAAGGAAAGCGTCTCCGTGACAGGTATAACTCTCTCTCAGGGATTTTTGGTGGGTACCTTTATCGTCGCCGTTCGCTTCTTTTGACAATGAGCCACATTCACTATTACGTGCTTTGGCCCATCCTTGTACTTGATGAGCCAGGTCTTCCTCATGCCGAGGGACATGAAGTTGTGAGCCTTCATGCTACGGGTCATGCTGTGATAGATTAAAGATCAAACCGTATTTCAGTTCCATAAGTTTAGGGACTTAAGAAGATAAGAATTATGCATTTTGTAGTTTCATTCTCACCCAAAGTAAACAATTAAATTATCCTACTCTGATCGGGACCTATCAATAGTATCAGAGCAGACACCATGATGACAAACAAAGAATGCCTTGAATCACTGGAACAGAAAGTCGGAGAAATCAAGAATTCTCTCCAGCGAATCGAACAAGCCTTGAGCAAACTACTTCAAGGTCTATAAGCCTCCGTCACTTGAAAGTGGGCAGTCCGAAGAAAAGTGAAGACAATATGGTGGAAAAGGAGACATCCAGGCCAGTCTTTTTGTTTAGGAGCGGTGGGACTTCCAGTCGAGCGGGCAGCGTTGTGTCTTGTAGTGGCAGTTGATGCGGTGCCCGATGCAGAGCCAACATAGTTGCAGCAGATACTGTCAAGGGAGAAAATCTTGGCAGAAACGAATTGCGCGAGCAACACTTTTCAATAAATTGTTATCCACGTCCATTAAGGGGACGAGGAGGAAACAAAAAATGAGTCGGGGTCGTGGATGGAGTGGGCCAAAGAGAAAATCTTGCGGGCCTAGGCATGAATGAAAAGCTCGATAAACGCCCAGAAAAGGCCGCCATGGAACCGGCAAAGACGAAATGAACCAGAAACAAGTGAAACTAAACTCTTCACACTATCCTCCTTACATAAAAATGATCGCATCACTAGTAAAAACAACCTCATTCCACCAACAGATGGCGTTGGCGTAATGAGAATTGGCTAGCGGACCTGGGCCAGCCATCGGCCGATTCTACGGGGTTTTAACCCCCTGTCGGCTGAACGTTGGGTCTGATTTTTAGCCCAAAAAAGTGGCCTCGTCAGGCCCATCTCCCGCGCGCCCTGAATATCAAAGGAACTGTTGTAATATTTTCCCCACGTGCGCGCTCTGGTCTTCTGGCTAGCTCTTGGTCTCCGGCGTAGTTTTCCGAGCAAGACCTTCAGAAATCGTTTAGGGAGCATTCTCATCGGAATCGAAAGCATATTTGGCTCTCTCCTCTTCAAAAATCCTCCGGAAATCTTCAGGCGAGCTTCGACCTCGTCCGGTCTTCTCTGAGTTTGAGGAAGACCCGCAGCTTTCTGAAGTTGCTATCTAAATCAACTGAAATGTGCTAAAGTTACACGACGAAGGCCAACGATGGGTTCTTCGAGTGGGCGATCCAATAGGCGGAGTTGAGGAAGAGGAGAAGGGCAATCAAATGCAAACTTTGAGTTTGAAATTTGATTTCAATTCGGGAAGTGGAAAATCGTGGATGAGGGGAAGGAGGAGCAGAGATGTCACAAAAACAGTCAAAATCGTGGTGTGTGCTTTGGACAAGAATAATGGAGGGGATAACTCGTCGTTGGGTTCTTTTCTTTCTTGAAGCAAAACGTACGCTATGTTGAAACAGCGAATGGAAGTTGCAGGAAAATCCGAGGTGGGTGTGAGTTCAAATTTCTTTTGCTTTTTTTTTTTTTTTGAGCAGAGGAATTGGGTTTTGTTTAATATTGAGAGAGGAATTATTTTGATTCTTATTTTTGACTTTTTTCTTTATACGTAGTTGTTTTTTTCTCGTTTGGTTCCATCATAGAGGCATGTGCAAATTGTAACATTGAAGATTCTGAGTTGGAGTTTGTCATAATACCTATATTAAAATCTTCTTCTTAATTTCCTCTGGTGAATTGGCTATAAGAAACGTTTTGAAATTTCAGAAAACTTGAACTATCATATCTTTATTGTTTTTTTATTTTTTTCCTGTGAGAAATTGAAAAATCTGAAAACCACAGTTAGAATCGATGCTTTAAGGTTAATCGGAGGTAGATCTTTTCATTCAGCCTTCGCTATTCAGGCTTTCATTTACCTGTCTTTGAGTTCACATATGCTTCAGGATTACAAAGAGGCTGCGAGAATCAGGGACTCTATAAGGTCGATTGAGGAAGAAGAACCCATATTTCGCCTTCGGAGACAAATTAAAAATGCTGTCCAAGAAGAGAATTTTGAGGTAGGCTTTCTTAATTCAATTCTCTTCTCGTGGCTGGAGTTCGTATCCTCTGTCACCAATTTTGAGTTTCTTAGCAAGAATTTTTAATGGATACCAATTTGCTCTAGTTGAATGTCCGCCGACGCACGCCGACGTCATCTTACCCGTCGTCACTTTAAAATAGCAAACCGGTTCGAGCGAACTTTCAATAGCCAAATACATTGAGGAGCAGTAGGATGCGCGCCCAATTTCTAGAAGATTCTTTCTATTCAAATGAAAAAGTTTGCCTAGTCAGGAAACGTGAAAAGGTTAAAAACTAGTTCCTACGCCCGAGAAGAAAAAAAAACGGAAAAGTCGGTTTAGATCAATGTTTTAAAAACCGAATCGGTAATCGAACCGGTGGAACAGCCGATTCAGGTTGAACCGGTTCAATCGGGTTGAACCGGTGGTTGAACCGGGAGTTGTATGTCATTAAAAATATTCATAATATGATTCCTATTAACTATATTCACAAAACATGTTTAAAAATACAACAACCATTAAAAAAACAAAAATTATAAAAAAAATATAATGTTTATAATCAAATGTAATTAACTCTTTAAAATAAAATATAAAAAGCAGAAAGAAAAAATTTGTTTAGGTCCGTCATATTACGGAAATTTGGAGCTGATATCCAGAAAGAGGGAACCGTCAGTGGAGACAGTAAGATGCAGGTTGAACTGCCACCTTCATAGCTTCTATTCCAAATAACTGTACCAGAGCTGAAAGGAGCCGAGAGAGGAGAGAGCCTTCGAGAGAGGAGAGAGCCGTCGAGAGAGGAGAGAGCCGTCGAGAGAGGAGAGAGCCATCGAGAGAGGAGAGGGCCGTCGAGAGAGGAGAGCCATCGAGAGAGGAGAGAGCCGTCGAGAGAGAAGAGAGCCGTCGAGAGAGGAGAGAGCCATCGAGAGAGGAGAGAGCCGTCGAGAGAGGAGAGAGCCGTCGAAGGAGGAGAGGAGTCGAGAGAGGAGAGAGCCGCATTCTGTTTCATGACCTAGCTTTGCAGGGATTTAATTTCAACGGTTCAACCGGTTTCGTCGGTTCAACAGTTCAGCGGTCGAACCAAAAAAATCGGCCGGGTCATCCGGTTTTGAATCTCTTACCGGTTTTAAAGCAAACCGAACCGCAAGAAGCTCCGGTTCCGGTTGAACCCGGTCGAACCGGCCGGGTCGGTTCGGTTTTCAAAACATTGGTTTAGATGCAAGGAGAAAAAGGAGAAACATTAATTACACTACTAGAAACATCATTTTACCCTATCGACAAAATATCTGTAGGGGAAAGACAAAATAACAGTAGGGGAATGACAAAATAACCTTAGGGAAAGACAAAATAACTGTAGGGGAAAGATAAAATAACTGTAGGGGAAAGACAAAATAATCGTAGGGAAAAGATTACTTATAATTTCCAGATATGAAGCTTGGGGACAAGCTTCATCTCCTAGGGCTTAGTATTGATAGATAAAAGATCTAACTGTATTTAAGTTCCATGAGTTAAGGGATAAATAGTTTTCACCAACTAAACCAAAATATACATATTTAAGAGGAAAGAAAAAGAACGGCAGAGAAAGATAAGAATTATGTGTATTGCGGTTTCCTTCTCACCCAAAGAGAACAATGAAATTATCCTACACTGATTGAGACCTATCATGTTGTCCGTCTTCACACCGCGGCTCATGCTACCGATCTTCGTCGCCAAAGAAATGTTTAGTAGTCTCCCTCTTCAATTCTTCGAGACAGAGTTCTCTGAGTACTTTAACAGCACTATTGCTCTAGTACTGTAGTATGTATACCTACATATACAGCATGGTTATAAGAGTACTATATAGCAGAGTGGCAATGGGACATGTGCACCAACAAAAAAATGAGTAATGCTAGCTGCACTTAGGCCGCAGTACCTATTCAAGTACACGGCGTAACAAGCCAAAAGGAAAACTTAAAAAAGAAAAAAATATTTTTTATTTTATAAAATCCTAAATTCTTATAAATAAACTGTTGGCAACTATGTTTCGGATTGGCTAGTTACGTCATGTACGTTAGATGAGTATTGTGCATACGTGCAGCTAGCATTTTTCGTTACTTGATTTATTCAGAATTAAGTTAATGGGTTTATTCCAATTCTGGATTATTTATTTTGAACATGGGGGCAAGACTTATGTTGTGTCCAAATCAACTTTTGAAATATTTTTGAAAGTTTCAAGACAAGACTTTCCAACAATATCAAAAGTCAAGTTACATGAATGGCAATTAGGAATTTTTGTATCCAAAACAAGTCTTCTGAGAATATATGTTTCTTATTAATTAATGCTAGTAAATAACAATTGTCAATGCAATGTGCACTGAATTTCTCTTTATGTTTTTCTTAGTACAATTAGTTTAGTTACGAGAATATGGATCATTTATTTTCATCTGGTATATTTATCTTCATTTCATAGTTGAAAACAAATAGACAAAAAGAAAATTCTCAATAAATTTCCAAAAATAATGAATGAGGTCAGTGTTTTAAAAACTAGACCAAACTGGCTGTTCCAATCCGGTTCAACCGGAATTGGAACTTTTTCCAGTTCAGTTGAAGGTCCTAACCTATTTTGCCTTAAAACCGGTTTCACCCGGTAGGTTGGTCCGCCCTGATAGAAAATCAGTCTGGTTGGACCCGGACTGATAGTAAATCAGTCTAGTTGAACCCGGTCTGATAGTAAATCAGTCCGGTTGGACCTGGTCTGGTTTGGTGAAATACACTGGAAAAATAAGAGAGGAGGACATATTTCAGTGTTGGAGGCAAGATTCGAAACCAGGTTGCCTCAAACACCTTATTCCTAAGAGCAGTAATGTTAGGGGGCGACGAAGCTAGGCGCACCCAATCGTACCAACCTCAATCATATATCTAGGCAGGCCGTTTATTTTGGTTTTCCATCTGACCCATATCAACCTCTAATTATGCAGTCGGGGGACAGTTCAAATGATAAATGGACCGTGGTTCAAATAATAAATGGACACTTATTTTTACAATGGACCGTGGTTCAATGGGAGATAGGAGGTTAAAATAATATTTATCTATATTTGAGACATGACAGACACTTATTTTTTTGGGAAGTTTATTTAACTTTTTGTACTCTAGTTGGGTACCTATAAATAGGTGATTAGAGGAGCCTACTTTTCTCCTAACCCTTTGAGTGTTCTTATTTTTTATTTTCGTCGAGGTCTCAGGTTGAGTCAGACTTAATAGCTCTCAGACGAACTTAAGAGATAGGCCGCAGTCAGTAAATGATTGGGTTCAGGTATTTGTCAAATCGGCAACGTGACAAACAACCTAACCAATGTCTATCGGAGCTCTTTTTGTGATTTATCATGAATCATTTTTACAATATCACCTTCAATGGTTGAACCATTGGTTCAACCCTGTCTAACCCGTTCGACCAAGATCGAACTTACTTCTGGTTCGACGACCTGTTCGGTTTTTAAAACATTGAATGAGATAATAAATCAACATAAATAAGCCAAAAGATTCAGATGCTTACATGTATTATATGAACGGTTCCTTTCTCTTCCTCGCTCTTGAAAATCTCATTTAGATTCGAAATAATGTAATCGGGATTTCATCTCCTAAATATTTTCTATGAAAGCAAGAGATGGTTTGTCTTCTTTCATAATTCTAGATTCAAATGAGAGACTTAAAAGCATTTGTTCTACATTCACTCTATCATTTGGTGTTCATGTTCACAAGTGCATGGGACTTTTTTTCCAAAATGAAAAATCGTGTTTTAGAATATTCGAGTAATGCTATGCGTACTCACAAGGGTACTCATATGGGCTACCCCTCTGACGTGGGCGCATAGCTGGCACCTCAATTTTTGGACTGAAAATCAGCCAGCTATGCACCCACGTTAGATGATAGCCCAAACGCGTATCGTGGGTGCACATAGCATCTCTTCATGAAAATCAATATTATTTGGAGATGAATAATGCTAGCTGCACCTTTGTGCAGTACCCTCCGGCGTACTAGCTGACGTGGATGCACAGTTGGGATCCACGTCAGGTGTAGATTATTAGGTTTTAGGGTTTAGGATTTTAGGGTTTCAGTGTTTTAGACAAGGTTTTAGGGTTTAGAGTTTATGACTTTAAGGTTCAAAAAGAATTATTGTCCTGCCCAAGATCAGTGTTGTGTTAAAAAATACTTTTTGAGTAATGCTAGTTTCACTTATGTGCAGTATCTATCCCACGTAGAGGTTAATCTAAGCTCTTAAAAATTTAAAAAAACTATTTTATATTTTATAAAATCCTATATTCTAGAGGATAAACCCTAGGCCTCAATAGGTTAAATTAACATGTACATGGTAGGTGCAGCTAGCATTTTCCATACGTTTTTTATTGTAGTCTTAGGCATTATTGAAATAAATGCTGAAAAATCACCTACAATGAAGTATGAAGCACACTTGTCCATGCATCAGCTTACTCGTTCTAGCAAGCAGAGGAGTGACATTGTATATATATATATATATATATATATCCTTTTACAGCTTAGATTTGATGAGATCGATGATCTTCTTCTCCACGTTGAAGCTCTTCGCCAAAACATTAGAAGAAATCGGAGGATTAGACCCAAAAACGGTGCTGGAAACTGGTACAAGCCCAGGATTCTGACTGTTTAAAGCAGAAATGGCAACCGCACTGGAGCCGTTCCCAACATTCACCAAGAAGTGAACGAGACCGACGGGGAAGACGAACATATCACCCCTTGTGAAGCATTTTGCTCACCAAACGAAGATCAGGAAAGGAGGTGACGAACCCTGTAAAAATGGAGCCCTCAAGCACCGTCAAAACCTCTGAGGCTCGTGGGTGCGTGTGGGGAGGGTTCTGCCCTCCCGGTGCGAAATTGAAGTGGACCAGGGAGATCCCCTGGGTGTTGAGTCCAGGGACCTCTGTTACCCCTACTGCATGGGGTCGCTGCGAAACCCAATGGCCCAGATGGGTTGCCGGATTTGCCGAGCCCGGAGAAGAAGAAGTTGCCGGCGGTGACTTGCTTTGGGTCCTTGCAACAATATAATCAATCGTGAACTGGAAAACATCACAGAAATTTGGGAAAGAAACATGGGAATGTGCATTTGAGGAGGCAAAAGAGATCACCAGAGTTATTAAGATCTGCGATGCAGAAATCGAATATTGGAGCAGGATCTGATGCAAAGGCTAAATAAGCCGTGATGAGGGAAAGCATGAGGAGAGTAGTACTACTACTGTGGATTGCCATCGCTTAAACAAGAGCTGGAATGATCGATGCAAAGAGAGAGGAGGAAATGAAGCCAATTTTATAAACGCGAATGGATGTGTATCTCTTTTGGAGATTTCGATTGATGGTTAGAATCCCCCATTTTCTCCACAATCAGAGGGCTTTAGGCCCATCCCCCTCAACGTATCAAGAACTAACTTTCTGGGCAAACCCTTAGTAAAGGGGTCAGCAATATTTCTTTCAGATTTCACATAATCTGAAGAAATTACTCCATTTCTCAGCAATTGTTTGACCGCACTATGTCTAATGTGTATGTCTCCATTTTCCATTATATACACTGTTGTTGGCAATCCTAATAGCTGCTTGAGAATCACAATGAAGGGAGACAGGTACACTCGATCTCCCCCACACTGGCACATCTGCTAATAGATTTCTCAGCCATTCTGCCTCTTGACCTGCTAATTCAAGTGCAATAAACTCTGACTCCATAGTAGAGCGAGCAATGCAGGTCTGCTTTCCAGACTTCCAAGAAATCGCTCCTCTACCTAAAGTGAAAACAAAACCACTAGTAGAACTAACTTCATCATTATCAGACACCCAGTTAGCATCACAATAACCTTCTAACACTGCAGGAAACTTACCAAAATGCAGTCCCCAATTCATGGAGCCTCTTAAATATTTCATCAAGCGATAAAGTGCATTCCAATGCTTACTACTAGGGTTATGGGTGTACCGACTCAATCTGCTGACTGCATAAGCTATGTCTGGATGAGTGTAATTCATGAGGAACATCACACTCCCTATGATTTTAGCGTACTCAATTTGAGACACACTCTCACCTCTATTCTCCTTAAGGTGAATACTAGGGTCATAAGGAGTTCTAACTGGCAGGAGATCAAAACAGTTAAATCTCTTCAACATTTTTTCCACGTAGTGAGACTGACTCATTGAGAAACCTTGTGTAGTAACTTTACTCCAAGAATAACATCAGCTTCTCCCATATCTTTCATGTCAAATTGGGAGGAGAAGAATCTCTTGGTTTCAATTACCAAGTTCTCATTAGTGCCAAAGATTAACATGTCATCGACATATAGACATATTATTACACAGTCTGATTCAGATATTTTAGAATACAAACATTTGTCCAAGGCATTTACTACAAACCCATGTGTGATCAGTGTGTGGTGAAATTTCTCATTCCACTATTTTGGAGCTTGTTTCAATCCATATAGGGACTTCTTCAATTTACATAACTTATCCTCTTGACCTTGAACAACAAACCCCTCTGGTTGTTGTATGTAAATCTCCTCTTCCAAATCTCCATTAAGAAATGTGGTTTTAACATCCATCTGATGCACAACTAAATTATGGATAGCAGCCAATGCAACTAAAGTTCTTATAGTTGCTATTTTGGTCACAGGAGAATAAGTGTCAAAATAGTCAATGTCTTTCTTTTGTGTATAACCTACAACAACTAATCTGGCCTTGAACTTATCTATAGAACCATCAGGCAAATCTACTAAGTCTCATGTATGGTGTGACTTTATAGAATCCAACTCACAGTTTATAGCTTCTTTCCAAAAGCTAGCATCCACAAAAGTTATTGTTTATGTATAAGTTCTGGGATCATCCTCGCTCAAGAATGCTGATACCACATGTTAATCTATCCTATCAGGGTTCTCAATCAGGAAAGCAGTAACGAAATCCAGTCCAAAACTGGTCTCTGTCCTTTTCCTTTTACTTCTTCTAGGGTCATCTGCATATTCATTTACTCTATGAGAAGAACTAGGCAAAGTCAACGCTGCACTAGATGGACCAAGATCTATGCTAGTCTTTTGTTTCTTCCAAGGAAACAAGTTCTCAAAGAATTCTGCATCTCTAGATTCAGATATTGAATTTTCATCTAATGACATGAATCTATATGCAGCTGAATTTTCTGCATAACCTATTAACACTGCATCATAGGTTTTTGGTCCTATGTTAGGCACCCCCACACTTTAAGGAATTTTAGGTTGGGGGAAAATCTTTTCCATAGCTCATATGGAGTTTTATCTAATTTCTTATGAGGAAGTCTATTAAGTATATTACAGGCTAAAAGTAGTGCTTCCCCCCACATGTTGTCAGGTAATCCAGAACTTATAAGCATAACATTCATCATATCTTTGAGAGTTCTATTTTTCCTCTCAGCAATGCCGTTCTGTTGGGGAGTGTTCGGAGCACTAAATTCATGTATAATACTATTCTTTTCACAAATTCCTTGAGGAATAGAGTACTATATTCTCCTCCTCTGTCAGACCTAACCCTTTTAATTTTCTTGTTCAACTGATTTTCTACTTCGGTTTTATATTTCAGAAACACCTCCTATGCTTCATCTTTGGTCTTTAGGAGGTCAACTCTAGTGTAACTAGAAAAATCATCAATGAAGGTCACATAATACCTTCTACCTCCTTTACTAACTGTGTTTCTGAAATCCACTAATTCTGTATGAATTAAATCTAATTGTTCAGTGTTTCTATTCTCCACTGATTTAAAGTACTTCTTGGCATACTTAGCTTCTACACACATAGGACACTTAGAAAATTCTTTTATATTCACAAAGGAAATTAAGTTTAGATTTCTAAGTCTTTTAATTGAAGCTACATTTACATGTCCAAGTCTTCCATGACATAAGTTAATAGACTCAGCAATATAAGCAAAACTAGAGGATGGCTTTTCATTAATAATTTCAGATACAATGTTCAAAACGAATAATCCCTCATTGAGATAACCCTTCCCCACAAATTCCCCGTTTCTGGTAATTACAATTTTGTCAGCCTCAAATACGAGTTTCAAACCAGCCTTATTCAATAGGGCACCCGAAACTAAGTTTCTTCGTAAGGAGGGAACATAAAGAGTATTCTACAAGGCTAAGGTTTTGCCTGAGGTCAATTTTAGCAGAATTTTGCCTTTGCCAAGAACGCCAACTACACTCTGGTTTCCCATATAGACACGTTCGCCATCAGGCACTTCTTCAAAATCATAGAACAACTCCTTGTCGGCGCAGAAGTGTCTAGTAGCTCCTGTATCTATTACCCAATCTGTTTTGTTTTCCACCAAGTTTGCTTCTACGACTACTGCAGCAATAATATCATCATTTTCAACAAGGTTGGCTTGGTTTGTTGACTTGCTACTAGGCTTGTCAAAGGTCCTCTTTTGCAGCCCTTGACGATGATAGCATTGATATGCCTTGTGGCCAGGCTTCCCACATACGTACCATTGAGCTTTCAGGTTCTTATTGTTGGACTTGATGATGCCAATATACTCTTATTGTCTCCTTTATGTGGTCCTTTCTTTAGACTCTTCTTAAACCTGTTCCTGGAAGAGAAGTTACTTGATTCAATTAAATTGGCCTTTGGAACGGAAATTGAATCAGAAATTTGTTTAACCTTGAGGCGGTTTGCTTCTTCAGTTCTCATGTGGCTAATAAGTTCTTGCAGTGTGAGATCTCTCTTTTTGTGCTTAAGATGGTTTCTATAATCACTCCAAGATGGTGGGAATTTTTCCAATAGTACATTCGCTTGTAAGATCTCACACATATTCATACCTTCATTGAGTACATCAGTGACTAGGTTTTCGTACTCATGCACTTGTTCTATGATTGATTTATTATCAACCATATGAAATTGAAGCCATTTTCCAACTACATATTTTTTTCCAGCATCATCTTCTCCATATCTCTTCTCCAAAATTTCCCAAATTTCCTTCACTCATTTATGATTTATAAACAGATCGAAAAGATTGTTTGTCATGTGAGTTATTAAATGACCCCTAACCATTTTATTGTCTTTTTCATATTTATCCTTTGTCTCTATTTCTGAGGTTTTAGTTCAAGCTGAAGGGGGTGTTACTTGAGGTGTAGCAGGGGGTTCAATCATGTTTGTCTCGGAGGGAGGATCAGAAAACAACACATAATCAACCTCAAGTTGTTCAAAAAATATTAACAACTTTTGGGACCACCTTTTGTAATTTGTCCCATCCAAAGATTCTAACTTTGGTAGGTCTACTAGTTCTTTCTTTCCCATTAGGTGGATTATGAAAATAACGTCTTTAAATTGTTAGACCTAGTAGGTAAGAAAAACAACTGATTAAAAACAATCAGAAAATTGACACCACTTTTATTCAACTATAAGAGCAACTTAAACTACCTTACCAGAATTTTAGTGAAATAGTATTGCTAAACAAGGGTTACTAAAACCTATATCTACACAATTGAAATTAATCTACAGCTCAAGTAATTATTTTAGACATTAACAACATTGATAGACACAATAAATTCAGAAGCTAATATAATAATACAAGAATGAAACTCACAATGAGAATTCAAATAATAAAATACTAAAGTGCCTTTTCTCTCTAATAACTCTAATTGAAACAAGATAACATAATTTTAAATAAGCAAACAATAGATCCTTAGATCACAACAGATACATCATTGACTACAGAATTATCTAAAATTCCAGCATGCTCAACATGTAATATTAAACAATTACCTTACCTATACAAACAGAGCTACAGCAAGAAAATTGCATACGATTAAGTTTAGATAACAAAAATTACAGCAGCAATAGTAATTTCAGAATCAAGAACAATTCTGATTCACCACAACCTACTATTAATCGATGTGCATGCATGGAAACAAACAGCAATCTGATCAGAATCAATAACGCCTCTAATTCAAAATAACTAAATATCTAATTAATGCATAAACACATAGAAAAGATAGCAATCTGATCAAATCAATCAAAATAAAACTTATCAGCTGCGGCATGGAAAAAATCCACTGCCTTAAAGACGTTATCGGCGACCACGGTGCAGAGTCACGAGCCGAGCGTCTCCCAAGGTTACGCAGCACTCTCAGAGGGACGTGCACTCGTCGCTGAGAGGTCGGAGTCATTCAGGAACCCAGAATAAAGAAAATCTGTGCTTGGAGATGATTCTGAGGCAGAGAATAAACCGCACAGCATATGAACAAACTTTGCTCAAAGAAGACAGCAAGAAATGAAGAAGATGACAGCGAGAGATGAAGAAGATGACAGCGAGAGATGAAGAAGATGACAGCGAGAGATGAAGAAGATGATAGCAAGAGATGAAGAAGAAGACAGCAAGAGTTATTCCGTCTCTTCCGTGAAGAACAACAAGGGGATTTTTCGTCTATTCCGTGGAAGAACAGCAACAACAAAGGAATTTTTCTTCTCGTCTCTTCCGTGAAGAACAGCAAAGCAAAAGGGTTTTTTTTTTAACCTAGGGTTCTGTTTTAACCCCCAAAATCATGAATGGGCAAAAGTCCCGTTCTTGTTATGAGATCCGATTTAATCGGATCTCATTTAAATGGTTTTACCGTTTGGAAACGGTAATGTTTCTCACGGGTAGGGAAGCGGGTCCCGACTCTCAGTCGGGTCCCGAAACAGTCATTTTCCCAGCAGATCTCACTGGCCGAGCAGGAGCTCGTGGACTGCAACGCGATCGCGGACGACCAAAGGTGTGAGGGAGGTCTGATGGATGATGCATTTGACTTCATCCAACAAAATGGAGGGCTCACAACAGAGGCTAACTATCCCTACAAGGGAGTGGACGTCACGTGCAACTCCAACAAGGAATCCAAGCATGCAGCAAAGATCACTGTCCACGAATATGTCCCTGCTAACAGTGAAGAATCCCTCATGAAGGCAGTTGCCAACCAACCGGTGTCTGTCGCCATTGACTCTGGTGGCTCGGACTTCCAGCTCTACACGGAGGGCGTCTTCACTGGTGACTGTGGCACCGACCTGGACCACGGCGTGACCGCCGTCGGTTACGGGGTAGACGATCATGGAACCAAGTATTGGCTGGTGAAGAATTCCTGGGGAACTGCCTGGGGGGAGAATGGTTACATAAGGATGCAAAAGGATGTGGATGCCAAAGAAGGACTTTGTGGCATTGCCTTGCAAGCCTCATACCCAACAGCATAAGATCAGCTGAAGATTAATCTCAATCCCATCTTATAACTAATATGCTTGCTAAATATTCTCTTGTTTTATCATCTTCAACTTCCATCGCTTGTTCATGTACATATTAATATCTAGAAAAAAAATTGTGGCTTTCTCTCTTTCAAGTCGTCTATTCTTTTGAAGCTTAATTCAATAGAACGTGTTTATAAGGAAGTGCTGGCTGGAATTTAGCACCATATTCAACATATATAATTATTCTAAAATTAATGGTGGACACAAACGACACGATGGAAATGCATCAACTTTTGGTACACTGCAATGTCCTTCATTCTATAACTAAGTTTTCCTTCCCTCTCCTAAATTTCAATCAACGATGTGATCTCCGCTCTTAGTCAATTGCAAGTCCAGAAATGAAGATAAACCTAGACCCAGTACTTTTATGAGTTTGTATCTTTTGATTAAACTTTCAGGTTAATTTTATTCGAATTTCAGGAATTAATCTTATTAATGTAAAAGGCCAAATATTGTTTGGCTTCATGCATGATAAAAATAAGAAAAAAGCTATATGCACTTTACTGTGCCTCCACTCTGTAGCGGTGGGACCCACATCAGGAATATTTTTATGTCTCACTGCTACAGTGAGGGGAAAGTGCACAAAGTGCATGCACAGTAAAGTGCAGTGACACCCGTCAAAGACCAGGGACAATGTGGTAAGAATAGTATTATTGCCTGTTGTTAGTTTCAACTCACTAATTATACTTAATATACAAAATCTTATATAGATCGTTGTTGGGCATTCTCGGCTATGGCAGCTAAGGTGGGAATCACCAAGCTAAGTGTTGGTAATTTGATTTCCCTAGCCGAACAGGAGCTCGTGGAGTGCAACACTAGCGGGAAAGACCAAGGGTATGAGGGAGTTCTAAGTAAATGATTCATTTGACTTCATCCACCGACAAGGAGGGCTTACAATAGAGGCTAACTATCCCTACAAAGCTGTGGACAGCTCGTGCAACTCCAACAAGGAATCCCAGCATGCAGAAAAGAACACCGGCTACAAAGATATCCCTGCTAACAGTGAAGAAGCCCTCATGAAGGTCGTGGTCAACCAACCGGTGTTTGTGGCACCAACTTGGACAATGGCGCGACTGCCGTCGTTTATGGGGTAAACAATGATGGAACTTGGTATTGGCTGATGAAGAATTCCTGGGGCACACCCTGGGATGTGGATGCCAACGAAGGCCTTTGTGTCTTTGTCAAGCAAACCTCATACCCAACTGCATAAGATTACTTGAAGTTTAATTTAGATTACACACTAGTAAAATACGATTTTTAATGGGCGTTTTTTTACCAAAACCGCCGGCATAAATATATTTTTACTGGCGGTTTGAGAAAAAAACCCACCAGTATTTGTAAATAATCGAGGTAACCCCATTAATAAGTTTTACTGGGGGTTTTTCACTAAACCGCAGTTAAATATTTTATTTACTGGCAGTTTACCGAAAAATCGCCAGTAAAAGTTTTCTTTACTGGGGTTTTGTGAAAAACCGCCAGTTAATGTCTTTTTTACTGGGGGTTTTGAGAAAAACCGTTTTATTTACTGGTGGTTTAGTGTAAAACCGCCAGTAAATATTTGATTTGCCGGTAGTTTTAGAATAAACCCCCAGTAAATCATTTTGCTAAATCTAAATACGCTCTGGCCCAGCACCCGCACATATTTCACTCCAGCGGGAAGTCCCTAATCGGGCATCCGAATCGTCTCCGTCGTGCGTCCCAAATCCCCGGAATCGTCGCTGCCGTGCGTCGCCACCGTCGCCGCCGTCACCACCGTCGCTGCCAACACCCACGTGCAGTAGTCGTTACCTGAATCCCGAGAATCCTGCTCCCTGATTCCATCGTCACCGTCGTCACCGTCGCCACCACTGTCGCCATCACCACTGCCGCTGCCATTGCCATCATCGCCGTTGCCGTTGCCATCGTCATCGTTGCCGATGTCGTCGTCATCGTTGCCGTTGCCATCGTCATCGTTGCCGTCATCGTTGCCGTTGCCGTCATCGCCGTCAATGTCGCCAATGGTTAGTATGTTACTAATTCTTTCTCTAAGCAGTCGCCTGAATTTATGACTCTGTTCTAATTTTATTATGAACTACAATAAAAGCAGATTGATTAGTTTTTTTTTTTAGTTTTTGTTTAGTTTTTCTCCCTCTCCTCTCCCTTCTCTTCAAGTCTTAATCGCATGCGTTGTTTTCCGTATTATTTGCTACTATTTTTTTAATCCAATCGGACGGAATCCGCCTTCTTTGATTATATGGCGACGAGTATGACGTACACGACTTCTCTTTAGATTTTTTTGGATGGGCAGAAGTTCCTGTCAGGAAGATGGGGATGACGAGAGTCTTATGCTTTTCTTTTGTCTTGAAGCCGCAGATATAAAGCGGAACTAAAGTAAAAGGGGGGGGGGGGGACAAGATAGTACTGTTCTTACCAATGTTTTGAAAACCGAACCGACCCGGCCGGTTCGACCAGGTTCAACCGGAACCGGAGCTTCTTGCGGTTCGGTTTGCTTTAAAACTGGTAAGAGATTCAAAACTGGATGACCCGACCGGTTTTTTTGGTTCGACAGCTGAACCATCGAACCGACGAAACCGGTTGAACCGTTTAAATTAAATCCCTGCAAAGCTAGGTCAAGAAACAAAATGTGGCTCTCTCCTCTCTCGACGACTCTCTCCTCCATTGACGGCTCTCTCCTCTCTCGACGGCTCTCTCCTCCATCGACGGCTTTCTCCTCTCTCAACGACTCTCTCCTCTCTCGACGGCTCTCTCCTCTCTCGACGGCTCTCTCCTCTCTCGACGGCTCTCTCCTCTCTCGACGGCTCTCTCCTCTCTCGGCTCCTTTCAGCTATGGTACAGTTATTTGGAATCGAAGCTATCAAGGTGGCAGTTCAACCTGCATCTTACTGTCTCCACTGACGGTCCCCTCTTTCTGGATATCAGCTCCAAATTTCCGTAATATGATGGACCTAAACAAATTTTTTTTTCTCCTTTTTATATTTTATTTTAAAGAGTTAATTACATTTGATTATAAACATTATATTTTTTTATAATTTTTGTATTTTTAATGGTTGTTGTATTTTTAAACATGTTTTGTGAATATAGTTAATAGGAATCGTATTATGAATATTTTTAATGACATACAACTCCCGGTTCAACCACCGGTTCAACCCGATTGAACCGGTCGGTTCAACCTGAATCGGCTGTTCCACCGGTTCGATTACCGGTTCAGTTTTTAAAACATTGGTTCTTACAAGCTTGCCATCTGAAAGTGAAGATACTACTCCTGGAGCAACTTTGACTGCACATTTTCTCTATCATCGGGCTGTAAAGGTAGTTCTACTCCACTAACTCTTTCCTGCAGCTTAAGATGGAGCTGCGAGATAGAGTAGACCACCTTTTCAAGTTCTTTCACAAATTATCCAATATAAAAAGGAGAATCTTTGCTTTCAGTGAAGGGGTATCTCTTCAGATAGTAGTTTTCTAAATGACACTTACCTTAACAAGGGATTTCTATTCAAACTTCTATCCATCACTACAAGAAAACAACGATTCACCAGCGGTTCTTTTAGTTGGAGGATAAGCCCATTACATAAAAAAAAATTTAGACTGTCATAATTAATTTCGTTTTGCACTTCAAAATGTTTACATTACATAATATTTACATTACAAAATAGTATAAATAACAAAAAATTACAAAATAGATGTCAAATGTAAAGTTCAGACAAATAGAAATGTACAGTACGTGCTATCAGTTGTGCGACTGATTGCTACCCTATGGGTTAGAAGGCCCTGCAAATGAACATTAATTCATCATAAGTGTTATGAAATGTATAAAATTAGTAATTAATTATGTATTTAAATAATACTAACCTGTAGGCGACTGGAGAGAGGCTCGCCACTGGTTCAATTCTTGCAACAGAGACTGCACCATCAACAGCTGGTTCTTCATTGATTCTTTGTCTTGCCTTTCCTGTTGCAGTTGTTCCTCTAGAGCTAAGTACTCTGGTGCTCTCATAACCACACCCCTACGCGGCGGCGCACCAGTCCCAAGTCCTCTCTCGTAACCTCCGTGATGGCCCCCAAACATCTTATCTATGATAGGTGTCAAATCCGCGGGGTTCGCCGAGTTGTGGACCTGTAGCTCAGTTGCGGTCCAGACAAGCTCCTCCTGCATAACAAACAAAACCTAATTAAAACATGCACTTGGTATTAGGAGAAAATGTCAAGAACCTGATAACTTACACATAATGCTGCCGTCTCCTCATCAGGATATGTTCCATCTTTCCTCTTGTGCGCCTTCAGGAAAGATCTTAGAAACACGAAGTTTGGACCTTCTGCTTGTCGCTGCATAAAATTTAATTTCCAAAAATTAATATTGTGCAATGTATAAATTGAAGTATTGATAAGGCAGAAAAAACGTCAACTCAATACATACCTCTTCTTCCAAAAAATGAGCAAGAGACTTACACCCAAGCGTGTGAGTTGTCTTCAAACACTCTCGGTTCGCCTTGTTCTTCACATCACACCCAGACTCTCTTACCCCATCCCAATATTTCACTAGCAATGTCCAGTTTTCAGGATTCATACCTGGAATGGGACAGTCTGCTAGCTGCTCTGGGGTCTTCCCATCGTAGTACTGCTTCTTATAGAGAGTACGGTTGTCTCGTATAATTTTCTGCACAACCGTCTGAAGAGCTTTCATCGCAACGGCTGTAGCCACGGGTTGATCCTTCTCATTAACAAACTTGTATCTTACCTAAAAAAAACAATTTATGTTAGTACTTATGTCTGTTACAAAAAAAAATAGATAGTTGTTAGTCTTACATTGATTTCTGTGCACCAATCTTTAAATGCATTCGGGCCGAGCTCACGCCACTGCAGATGTAGTGGGAAATGTAATTGACCCCGAATATTTGTTCCAAGGAGAAAGGACAAGTCATGCTGTGCGGATGACACCATCTGTCCATTCTTGATTATGATCTTTTCCTCTTTCTCGGGCATGAATGACGTCGCCCTCACCTTACGCTTGACGCGTGGTAGTTGAGGCTGCGAATCCTCAATCCCATCAACAGTCCAATCTGGAGGCTTGGTCTCCATGTCCTCCATTGGGACCAGCTCTACATCAAATGCCCACTTAGTCAACATTAAAATGTCATTTTAATAAGCAGTATGCATGTAATTATACCTGAAGCATCAGTACTCTCAGGGGATTGGTAAGAGGGGAACAACTCCCTAAACTTGCGCCTCGATTCTTCTAAAATAAAATTAATGAGACAGAAATTAAATAAAGTAAAATTATGAAAACGTATTAGGAAATCAAGTTAATGAACATGTCAGTACCTAAAGATGGTAGCGCCGATGAAGACCGAAGCTCTGATGTCGAAGGTCCAGCTGGAGTCAACCCCGATGTAGAGGGGGTCGATGGAGCCCCAACCGATGTGGCCACCCGGGTGCGTTTGTGCCTAAGTGACACAATGTCGTTCTTCGGTGGCATAATTATCCTGCAAAAAATAACTAAATGATATAGAGAAACAGAGAAGATAAGATTTATAATATTATATAGCGGATGTATTTACAAACTTCAATGGATTAAACATACTCAATCATCCAAGTCGTCACTATTGATCCTTAATCCAGGACCAAGGTCACGACACACCCATATAACATCATCTTCACTATTGATGTTTGCTGCGCCTCCAACTCCTGAATCTTGCGCCAATAGCAATGCTTCATCTTCTTGTGCCTTTAAACCTTCCTCATTCAAGGGGATGTCGTAGGTGTCTCTGGGTCTCCAACTACAGACAACGCTCCAACAAGGCTCAATCGGGTCTTTTGAATAAAAGACCTGTTGTGCTTGACTTGGTAAGATGAAAGGCTCATCTTCATATGCTTGTCTCGTAGTGTTTACCAACGTGAAGTCTAGCCCGTCCATGAAGCAACCTGTACCCTTCTTCATGTCGTACCATTTGCACTTGAATAGGTGCACAGGTTGTCCATGATCCAATATAAACTTCTATGACCAGCTGCAAGACACCATAAAATATCTCGTCTCCTACCCCCACTGTTGCAATGCCACTATTTTGTGTGGTCCAATTCTGGTCAATGGCTTATGTATCGAACTTGTAACCATTGCCAAAATATCTCTACTATGACATAGCGTCACGAGATGGACCACGGGCAAGGTTCCTTAATTCCTCTGTGTCCTCAGAATCAGAGGACATATCGGTTACCTACACAATAAAATTAGTGACAAAGTCAAGAAATGAGGGACATATACGAACGAAATATTGCGACTCCTAAAATTCGGGGTAAACAACTTACTCCTTTTCTAAACCACTGTACAAATTGGTTGTATTGCTCTGTTTGTATTCGATGCTCAGTCCACTGGGGATGTAACCTTCTTAAGTAGTCTCTATGCTCCCTTCAAAGAACCCACAGATTCAGTTTAAGAGGAAATTCAACTTATGAATGAGACATATCTAAAAAAACAATTTATTACACTTACAACAGGTACGGCTGAGTCTCTGGAGTATTGAACAACAATAAACGATGGAGCTGGTAAGCCTCCTCAGGGGTTAGCAGAAATGGACGAGTAGTTCCCAATGGCCCATCCTCGTATCGTATTGCCCTTGTAAATTTTGATTCCATCCCATCAATATAACGTGGGCAAAAAGTAATTACTTCTTCCATCAAGTACCCCTCTGCAATAGAGCCCTCCGGCCGATTCTTATTACGAATATAATTCTTCAATGTAAGTAAATTGCGTTCAATTGGGTACATCCATCTGTAATGAACCGGTCCGGCTAATCTCACTTCTGATGCCCAGTGTAGTGTAAAATGGATCATGATGTCAAAGAATGCCGGTGGGAAGATCCTCTCTAGTTTGTACAGAATATATGGAATAGCTGATTGTGTGTCTGATATCTTCCTCACATCAACCACCTTAGAACACACTTCTCTGAAAAATGCGCACAATTCATTTATTATTTTGGCAACAGGCTTAGCCATTGATTTCCTCACCGCCAACGGAATGAGCTGTTGCATAAGAACATGGTAATCATGGCTCTTAAGACCAATCACTTTCCTCGCTTTGACTTGTACTTGACAGGAGATTTTTTAAGAAAACCCCGTTGGGAGTTTCAATTCCTTTAACACACGGAGGAACCTTGTTTTTTCTTCCTTCGTCAAATTGTATGAAGCATGAGGAATGATTACCTTGCCATTAGCCTTTTTCGAAAGCCTGGGGTGGAGTGGTTTCCTTATGTTAAGACTTTGCATATCCATCCTCGATTTTATATTGTCTTTTGACTTCCCATCTTTCTCCAAAATGGTATTCAAAATACTTTCACATACATTTTTCTCGATATGCATTATATCAAAATTATGGCGGATGAGCAGAATACTCCAATATGGCAGCTCTAAAAAAATGCTCTTCTTCTTCCACCCTTCAGGCAAATATCCGGTTTCTGCCCGTTGTCCTTTTCCTTACACAATATTTTGAAGTCCTTCCCATACATTCATGATGTCATTCTTGACAGGCATGTGGGTGTACCATCACCTTCCTCAGTCCCATCAAATGATTTTTTATCGGCCCTCCATGGGTGATCCTCTGGTAGAAACCTCCGATGACGCATGTAAACACATTTTCTACTATGTGGCAGATAGAACGAAGCAGTGTTTACGTGACAAGTAGGCCATGCCTTGTAACCTTTTGTACTCCACCCATACAACATGGCATATGCAGGAAAGTCTGATATTGTCCAAAGGACTGCTGCACGCATTTGAAAAAATCTCTTGGTTTGTGCATCGTAAGTCTTCACACCATATTCCCATAAAACCTTCAGCTCATCTATCAACGGCTGTAAAAAAATATCTATATCATTTCCTGGCGACTTCGGACCGTCAATAAGAAGGGTCATCAGAAAATAGCTCTGCTTCATTGCCAACCAAGGGGGCAGGTTATAAATAGTAATAATAATTGGCCATGTGCTGCGACTTGACCCAGACCCAATCTTGAACGAACTAAAACTGTCGCTCGCAACACCAAGTCTGACATTCCATATGTCTGAACTGAATGATGGATGCACTGAATCAAAGTGTTTCCATGCGATCGAATCCCTAGGGTGAATCATTTTTCCTTCTTCAGTAGGTGGAGCCGAACCATGCCACGCATCAGTTCCGATGTCTTAGTGGACATGAACAACCGTTGCAACCTCGGAATCAGAGGAAAATGTCTAAGGATCTTCGCCGGCCTTGCAATATTTGAATGTTTTCCTTTTTTTTTATGGACCATCTCGACTGACCACATCTTGGGCACGCATCTAAATCTTTATATTCATTTCTGAATAGCAAGCAGTCGTTTGGACATGCATGAATTTTTTCATAATTCAATCCCAAGTCACTCATCATTTTCTTGGACTCATACCAACTGCATGGTAGCAAATTATCGGATGGAAGAGTGTCCTTCAGAAGTGAAAGAAGATCCGTAAAAGATTTGTTACTCCATCGATTCAAACACTTCAATTGGAATAAATGAACCATAAACGACAGTTTGGAGTGTTTATGACATCCTCCGTACAGTGGTTTTCTGGCCTCATCCAGTAGGTGTTCAAATTTGTGGAATTCTGGATCATCTGGTCTGTCATGCATATTGGCATCCTCCACATTTCGTATGAAAGCATCGCACAACATTGTTGCCATCTCTTCGCCGTGGCCAATTTCCACAGGAACGTCGATTTCACAACGTTCAGGCAGTTCCCCGTGATGTCTCCAGATTTCATACATTGGGACAAATCCATTCAAGGCAATATGGGCCCTTATGCTCTCGCAATCAAGAAACTTGCTATTCTCACATTCCCAACATGGACAACGCATAACACCGTTTCCCTGCACCCCCAATTGTTGTTTTGCATAATCTATAAAAAAAACAGACTCCTCCCACAAATTTTGGATTAGTCCGAGTTGGCTTGGACTTGTACTCGTACATCCATTTCTTGTCGTTAAAATATGGGTAAATTTCAAGACAGACTACACACAACAAAGAAATGAGTGCTTAGTACTTTTAGGGAGAAAAATTTTTACCTAGAGAGAATGTGAGAGAGAGAGAGAGAGAGAGAGAGAGAGAATTAAATAGGGAGAAATCAGAGAGCCAACGAAATAGAGAAAAGGAGAGAGAGAGAGAGAGAGAGAGAGAGAGAGAGAGGGAGAGAGAGAGAGGGAGGGAGAAAGAGAGAAAGATTAGAGAGATGGAGGGAGAGAGAGATATCTAAAAGATAAATGTTAGTTTCTACGTACTAGCACAAAGCCTGTGAGATACACTGAAAATAAAAACTTCATAGGACTTAAAATTTACCCATATTTTTACTTTGTAAATATTTACCCTTTAAGGGCACAAAATTACCTTGTGACCTCATGTAGCTTGACTGAACTACCTGACCATGTTCTTACAAACCCACCTATGTACACAACCTCTTCAAAACTCACAACCTTGCCATTGGAGCCTTTTCCTTCTGACGAACCCATATTATCTACCCCTATCAACCTTCACATTACTGTGTGAACCCTAACCCCGCTCCTAACTCACATTACTGTGTGAACCCTAACCCCGCTCCTAACATGTAAGTTCCCCATCTTACTCTACCAATCAACCCACTACATGCATACCCCATGCATATACACTCCATTCATGAAAACACATGTATTGGAATCAAGAATGTCTTTCATTCCTGCAGCCTGCTGTATTAATTGGAATCAAGAAGGTCCATTCATGGAGCCACTTGTATTGGAATCATGAAGGTCCATTCATGGAGCCACATGTATTGGAATCAAGCGAGCTGATCCAGAACTGGCTTTTTCGCAAAAACCGAACATTCATTTGGAGATAATTTGGCTGATAAACTCTTACTGAACCACTTCTATTATGATGGGTCCATCATAATATTCTGCAAAGCAAGCTTCAAATATTTGGTACCCGTGTGGACTCATGAATCCTTGGGTCATCTGCCCTATAAATTTCCAGTGATGATTTGGTTTTGTGTAAATGCAATCTTCGATTACAAAATACATATATAATCTGTTTTGACTTATAAATCACAAAGGGGAACTAAAAAGAACGCAAGTCAGTACCAATTCCCAGACATAAAGGCATATAATTTTGATCACCAACTCACCCCAAATATGCAAGTTGCAGCTTCTGCTGCTTCTCAATATGTAGAAAAACAAAACTGATCATGTCGTCACACATCCTTTCTGCAAGCAATGATGCGTCCGGAAAAGAGAGCCTTTCCATTTGACAATCACAAATAAACGACCCCTCCAGACTAAAAAGAACAACAAAAAACTGACTTCTTTGAATGGGGACTAGCAGGATGGGATCTGGACGAAAAATATTATACGGCCGTTACAATATTGAGCAGACCCTCATGGCCAATTGACTTGGAGTCTTACCTCACTCCTGCTGCCAACAGCCCTTTCACATCCATCAATATAAATTAATTAGGCAACTGGACAAGCTCCTGCTAACTGGCTATACCTCAATATTCAATCATTTATATATTCTTATCAATATATACCCAACTTCCCCACAAGGTCATTGTATTGACCTCGTTTCCCATCTTAAACAAAACAACGGCCAAATAAAATATTTTGAATGGGAACTTAGGTCCAAAATAATTACCTGCAGCGAAGGTGAATAGCCTTCCGTCCACGGCGAGGAAGTCGGAGGGGTGCGGTGTGACGTCAAGTGGGAGGCCGGAGCGCACAGAACGCTGCCGGAAATCGCCCCGATAGGCTTCGTACAAACTGGGTTTCCGAACACAAACGTGTCATTGAAGATGGTCTTCGGCCAGAGGAGGGCGTGCGACGCCGAGAAGAGTAAAACAGGAAATTTTCAGCCGGCAGAACGCCGCAGGAGAGGGAGATTTCCTTTTCGCGCGCTCTGGTTTCCTTCGACTGACATCGACGGGTTTCGTCAAAGGAAGCAGGGGCAGGGGAAGACAACGCGCAGCATTACGCGCGTCACGCACGCTCGCCCGTGCGTCACGCGCGTAACGCTGCGCGGGAACTTAGGTCCCGATTCAAATCGGGACCAAAGTTCCCGAACTGGCTTCAACCAAATCCGGCCCAACAGCCAGATTTCCTTCTGCCGGCGGTTGGGTCGGATTAAAAGAAATTCCGCCAACGAGTAAATTTCAACCGTCGACGGAATTAGACTCCGCCGACGAAACAAATTCGTTCCGTCGGCGGATCGTTGTTTTCTTGTAGTGCATGGTGTTGGGAGACTGAGATTCCTGGATTGGAATACCATTCTTCAGCTGTTGGGCGGTTTTTTAAAAGTGGGTTTGGAAGATTTGGGCTTCGACAGGTGAGGTGGAAAAGTATTTTTTATTGAAAGTGAGGTGGAAAAGTAATTACCTTTGTTTTAATGTTGTACTTAGTATTTAGTATCTCTTTTGTAAGTATTTCTATAAAAATTTTCGGGCTAAACCCAAGTTGGCTGATCAAAGTGTTCTCCTCGTTTTTGTTGTGGGAGGAATTAATAGTTTAGAGGTTTGAGTTTCTCATCATTTTAAGAATTTTGTTAGTAAGCTTTTCTCTCTTGCCCCCTAAGTGCTAACTTTTGCTAGAAGGCAATATATCCATTTTTCAGATATAGAAGCTGCCTAAGTTTTCTTTCTGTGTTACATTTGTTCATCATTAAATCATCCAATATTTTGATAATGTCATTTTGACATTTGAAGACCATATGTTTTTTATAGGTATGGGAAGCTATAGAGTCAGTGACACAAAGTGGAAGGCAAGATATTGAGTTGTTTGTAGCTGGTACTACTCTTCTGACCCCTGATATGTTTAATTTATTATTTGGTTCCTCTAGTTTCTTTTAATATATTAGTATATCTGATAAGAGCAAGTTTTGTAAATTATGATGTACTATATAATTAGTGGAAAGCTTATTATACTTAGTTGTAGTCCAATACCCTGATGGAATCTTTTTATTACGAGCTCTTTCCTTTAGAAAAGACTTTCATTTGGGTTTTAAAGCTTAGTGGAGGTACCATAGAGAAGAAAGAAGGCACTGCCACGATAAAGGAAATGGTACTGATGCGGATAGATGAGAGTTTATGTGGATTGCCTTGACCTGAAAAGACTGGGATGCAATTAAAGCAATGTGCCTGAAAATATCAGTTGGTCAATCTTGGCCTGATTATTTAATTTGGAGCTTCTGTACGTTGCCTTCCAGTGGATAAACACTCATCTTTGTTGCATGTTCTTTTTTGTTAAAAGTTTAAAACGTTTACAGACCATCAATCAACTAAATTTTGACTTTAATTCTCAGTTTGTGTCCGTCACAGTCTTGAGCATCGGAAGCTTCACATTGCCATGAGAATCAGTCATTGCCTTGAACGGCTGAAACTGCTTATTGTGAAATGGATAGGTCACAAAACATACATTTAATCGATAAAATGTTAAAAGAACTTTCACCTTCTATAAATAAGAATTCATCAATGCAGTCCGTGGTGGGATGCATATGTAGGAATTCCTATTCATGAAATACACTGTAAAATCGCATCAATTGCATGCTTCATTGGAAAAACGGAAGCGTACCTGATTCCATGTTCAAAATGACGTTCTCGGTCAGATCTTCCAGATGTAGAGTGAGGATGAATCGTATGAATTTGATGGGGAGAGTCATACGTTTTATACTCTACATGTGGGACCATAACCATATATTTATTTTTCGTATTTCCAATTCTGCCCCTCCTCAAATTGGAAATACCACATATGGTGTCTACACATTAAATCCTTCATGACAATTATGCCCTTAGCCTTAATACTTTATTCCTAATAGATCACTTAATTAGGCTAATTAAAATAATGGTTTAACACATTAATTGTTACATGTGTGTCCCAATTAGATTTTCTAACAATCTCCCCCTAGACCACATATGTAACCTGAATAATGAGTCACACTTTATGAGCTCAAAATTTGCCATTGTAAACACAGAGCACAAACAATCTCGTCCAGTAGATGTATTAATATAGGACCAAAGAGGCAGTCGTTATATTAATCATAACTAAACCGTCAGTGATCACAAATATCAATATAACTAAATGACATAGATCAATCATGAAAGGTGTAACATGAAAATCACATGAAGGTGATCTGTACATGTCGATTTTCAACTGGCCCTACTTGAGTGAGATCATTAATAATAACTTAATGTACAGAATGAAATGAATTATGCTTCAATAACTGTATTTCTCATCAGAAAAAATATCCACACACCAATGTATGCATACATAAAAGTGAATATAAAACATCAAAGAGACAAACTCCCCCTAAACGGCAGATTCCTGATATGGTAAGACTCCCATATGAGCAGTGTGTTCATGAAAGACCCTAGGTGGAAGACCCTTTGTAAGAGGGTCTGCAACCATGGAGTTTGTGCCTAAGTGTTCAATAGAAATTTGTCCATTTTGTACCCTTTCCTTCACAACTAGGAACTTAATCTCAATATGTTTTGACTTGAATGAGCTCCTGTTGTTGTTTGAAAATAATACAGCTGAGTTGTTGTCACAATATAACTTCAGTGGTCTTTCAAATTCTCACCCATAGTCCATGATTGGATGCCTCGTAATATGCTACAAATTCTGCTGCCATAGTAGAAGAAGCAATAATGGTCTGCTTGGCACTACACCAAGAAACAGCCCCATCACCGAACAGATAAATGTAACCAGAAGTGGATCGTCTGGTATCTTGGCATCCAGCAAAATCTAAATCAGAATGATCTCCAAACATTCTGATCTCCTATTCTCTTGTTCTTTTCAAATACCACAAAACCCTATTAGCTGCTTTCCAATGATCCATACCTGAATTACTTAAGTATCTGCCTAACATGCCAACAATGTACGTTATGTCCGGACGCGTACAGACTTGAGCATACATTAGACTCCCTACAGAAGGAATCCTCTGCATTTCCTGAATTTCAAGATTCCCTTTTAGGCACTGATCGAGACTGAATTTGTCACCTTTAGCGACCGGGGTTTCACATGGTTTGCAATCCTGCATGCCATATCTTTGAAATATCTTACCAATATAGGCTCTTTGTGATAATCCCAAAATACCCTGAAAACGATCACGGTGTATCTGGATTCCTAATACAAAGGATGTTTCACCAAGATCTTCCATTTCAAAGTTATTTGAAAGAAATTTCTTGGTTTCCTATAACAAACCTATATCACTTGTGGCAAGCAGTAAACCAAAAAAATATACTTGATCCATGTAAACTTGTGGTATACACAATCATCAACAGCATTCGCCTCAAAACCAAATGAGAGAATTACCTAATGAAATTTGTGGTACCACAGACGAGATGCCTGTTTTAACCCATAGATGGATATGGTCAATTTACATACCATCTTGTTTGTGTCTCTTGACACAAAATTTTCTGGTTGTACCATATAAGTTGTTTCATTAATGTTCTCATAGAGAAACGTTGTTTTGGCATCCATCTGATGAAGTTCCAAATCAAAATGTCCAACAAGCGCCATAATTGTTCTAAAAGAGTCATTCGAGGAAACCAGAGAGAAGGTCTCTGTAAAATCAATCCCTTCCTTCTGACTAAAGCCCTTTCCTACAAGATGAACCTTATACTTCTCCACATTACCATTTGAATCTCGTTTGGTCTTAAATATTCATTTACAACCAATGGGTTTCACACCTTTCGGCAATGGGACAAGTTCCCAATCCTTATTGTCTTGCAAAGACTTATACTCCTCATTCATTGCTTCAATCCACTTTTCTGAGTTTGAATCTTGCATGGCTTGACGGAAGTTGATTGGATCATCTTCCTTCATTCCATTATGTGCTTCATGTTCTTGAAAAAATACTATATAATCATCCGAAATAGCATTTCTCCTTACTCTAGTGGATCGCCGCAAAGGCGCTTCTTGTTGCACAATTTCTTGAGGATGTTGATTTTGTTCCTCAGGAACAACTGTAATATCTTGAATGGGGTTATGAAGAACAAAGTAATGAAGAGGTTCTGGACTTGCTTCCTAGAAAGCACCTATAGGAATCGGTTTTGGAATTTGAACCGATTCTTCCTCAAAGACAAAGTCTCTTACCTTATTTTTCCCCCCAAATTCAATATCCTCAAAAAAAGTGGCAGTTCCCATCTCAAAAATTTTCTTTAATTTGGGATCGCTCAGAATACCCAATAAAGTAGCTGCTAAGTGTTCTGGGTTCCAATTTATTCTCATGCTGCTTATAAGGCCTTACCTCAGCTGGACACCCCCAGGCATGAAAATGTTTTAGACTTGGCTTTCTGCCAGTCCAAAGCTCATAAGGCGTTTTAGCAGCGGCTTTTGGTACTCTATTCGGAACGTAAGCTGCAGTCTTTAAAGCCTCTCCCCAGAGTGACTCTGGTAAGATAGAATGACAAATCATACTTCTTACCATATCCTTAAGAGTCCGATTTCGTCTTTCAGCTACACCATTCATGCTAGGCGATCCTGGCATGGTGTACTATGGGACGATTCCACATTCCTCTACGTATTTCGCAAATGGTCCTGGACATTGATCTCCTGAACCGTCATATCTGCTGTAATATTCACCACCACGGTCAGATCTAACGCACTTAATGGTTTTGTTGAGTTGATTCTCAACTTTAGCCTTAAATGATTTAAACACGTCCAGTGTTTGAAACTTTACATGGATAAGAAATAAGTATGCATATCTAGAGTAATCGTCTATGAATGATACGAAATATGTTTGACCATTCCAAGAAGGTATTGGATATGGTCCACAAACATCCGTATGTATCAATTCTAAGACTTTTGAAGCTCGATATACACCTAATTTCTTCTCCTTGGTCTATTTACCTTTAATGCATTCAACACAAACATTAAAATCTGTGAAGTCAATAGAATTTAAAATTCCATTTGACACAAGTCGTTCAACTCTATTTCTAGAGATGTGACCTAATCGTTTGTACCACATACTCTCTCTCTCTCTCTCTCTCTCTCTCTCAGACACACACACACACACACACACACATACACACACACACGCACACACACACACACACACACACTCACTGTCACAAACTCTCTCTTTCACTGTCTCACTCTCTATTTTGCTGCATTGGTTATTATTTTGAGGTGACAATGTTTATTAAACTTCGCAGATTAGACTATTGCTGGAAAATTAATTGTGGTTTATGGATGGACAGAATTGACGTATGTGGGATTGGATTAAGATGGCTTAAACTGTTACACTGGCAGAGGCTTCAATACATTGCCAATTGTTTGACTATAAGTGGCAGTGTCAATTTGGTAATTACTTGGGTTGTTGTTCAATCGTTAAATTTTTACCTTGAACATTCATTTATAAACAGGAAAATAAGTTTTGCTTATCTCTTCAAATTGCTAATTATTCATGGTTTCATGTTTCCAACTCATGGTCTTTGATAATTGTTATGACTTAGCTCTCTATTACCCTTCTTCAAATATTCATTTTACTGCTCCGTCAAGGCTTAAAAGCCCAAATAAATTTGTTCTCTGTTGATCTTTTACTGTTGCTAGTGACCTTTATGCCACTTTAGTCTTTCGAATTCTCTTTTATCAAATGCAGTTGATTCTTCAACACTAGTAAATTTTTCATATATCTGTTTCCTATTTTTCTTGTCACATATAAACTATTTGTCATTTTTTGGTAGATGAGACACGTGATGTAGACGGGAATAACCCCCAAGTTCATACTTGAAGAAGTTTGATGTAGATAGAGCACTGGGGACGAAAGCGGTTTTTTCTGTCAGGATGTTTTTTTTTCCACTTTTGTAAAACTACAATTTTGGCCCACACAATGTAGTTTTTTATTATAATTTAGATATAATGCAATTATAGATTATCTACTGTATTTGTTGATTAAGGATTTAGTTTTACTGTATATTATTATTATTTTTAATATGTTGTCATGAGCAGACAAGTGAACTGATTTCAAATAGCACGATTTATTTTTCAAAAAAAAATATTATTGCCGGCGGTTCTAAAAACCGCCATTAAAATCAACAAAAATACAAGACCAAAAAGCAGAATTTTTAATGGGGGTTTTTAAAACCGCCATTAAAACCGCCAGGGAAAATGTTACCTTTTCTTGGCGGTTTTATTTTTGCCATTAAAAATTTATTATTTACCGGGAGTTAAAACCGCCAGGAAATGCGTCGGCAAAACATTTACCGACGCTATTATTGCCGGCTGAACAAAAACCGCCAGGAAAAGTATTCCCGGCGGTTTTAACCTCTTTAGTGGGGGTTTTTCGACCCCCATTAAAAATCGGATTTCTACTAGTGGCATGTCAGTCTCATCTTATAGTTAATATGGTAGCTTGTTAATTCCCCTGGTTTCTGATTTTCGACTTCATCAGTTCGATTATGAACAAATTAAAAATCTAGATACAAAAAAGTGTGACTTGTCTCTTTCAAGTCGTAAAATAATCTATTGATGCTTAATTGAATTGAACGTGTTTATAATGAATTCTAGTAGGAAATTAGGATTATACACAATATTCACACTAATTAATCTATAAAGAATTGTTATTTGCTCTGCATTTGAGTTCATGAGAGCAAAATGGTGGATACAAACGAAAAGATGGAAATGTCTGTTTTATGTGCACTATATGTTGTAGCTAGGTATTCTTTCTCTCCCATAAATTACAGTCTAAGGATGTGTCCTCTACTCTCGTTTAACCAGTCTACAGAAGAAAATAAACTGAGAAACATGTTTTGGATCTTTGCATTCAACTTTTAGTTAATTTAATTAAACTTCCAAAAAATATATTTAAAGTAATGTAAAAGACCAAATAATATTTGGCTTCGTGCTTCATACAAAATAATAATGTCAAAGCTATGTTTCTTAAGCTACAAAAGTATATTGATCTCAAATTTCGTTGAACATCAATTATAGTGAAAAACTTCATTTTGGATAGCAGGGATCATATATCATTTTAATATAATTTGTTATTTTTTAATATCAATATCGCTATAAAGTTATCCTAAGCTAGCCATCTAATGCAAAATCCAACCCGAACATCTAGAGCACTGATCGATAGCATATCCCAACTACGAATTTTCTCGACCAAGAAAACTCATATAGTTAGATCAGAACGAAAATTCTAGATTCTCTAGCATCGTGAGAAAAAAGGGATAATTCATGATATGAGGAGCAAACCAAGCTAATTTGTTTTTCTTTTCTTTCAACATGGATACGATAACTCAAGTGGATAAATGACAATAAAAGATGTCAATCCATGTATATTCCATTCAGTAACTCAAACTACTTTCACCTAATAGTCTAATTCATCTAATCCCTTCTTCACACAATCCCTCTTGTCTATCCTATGGGATCGTCATCAAAGTTCAGACCAGCTTTGAGCACTTTGGAGTTGAATAGTCGAAGAGCGCTGGCAACAAGTACTTCCTCCCATTATCAGCCAGAGGATTGTAGCTAGGGATGTAAACGGGTAATAAACGGTACGGGTAATGGGTTTCCGTTTACCGTTTAACTTTTTGAACCCTTTACCCGTTACCGTCCGTATCCGTTTAGTTCTATGAAATCCTTACCCGTTTATTACCCGCCGGAAAACCGGGTAAACGGGTAATAAATGGGTAAAAACAGGTAAATAATAAAAAAATATAAAAATCACAAAAAAAACCCAAAAAAGAAGAAAAATTAAGAAAATTGATAATAAAGAGTCAAATACAACACTTTTCTAGATTTCAAAATACAAGTTACATAACACAAAAATCAAATACAAATATAAATTGTCTCCTACACTTAAAATTGACATTCAAATACATTCAAAGAACGAGAAAAGGGATAACGCCGAAAGCAAAGCATAGAAGTGGGTCTGTTTGATAATAAGTAATAACTAATAACTACATCGTCTAAATTGGTATATTAGTAATATAATAATATAATAGGGTTGTAAGTTTGTAAATTTGTAAGTTTGTAACTTGTAATTTGTAAGTTATAAGTTATAACTAATAACTTATTGCTTGTCACAATGTTATTTGTATTAAATTATTAATGTTAAACTATAATGGCAATAATTGCATAAGAAATTTAGGGTGTAATTAAATAATATCTAAATAGACAAGGAATCAATTAGGAAAAATTTAAAATCTAAATAGTATAATTGCATAAGGATTAGGGAACAATGAGTCAATGACTAGGGACTAGAGAGGGAGGGAAAACGAAAATTAGAATATTAATTAATTAGAGAAGTAAGTAACTAGTAATTAAAATCAATGATATTACTTATAACTTATTAAGAATTTAGGGTATATGACGTAATATGTTATGGGCCAAAAAATTTGAATTATGTAAGCTAATTGAAAAAATATGAAATCATCTCGTGTATTTGTTAATTACTATGTTTATCTTTATATAATTTTTATTATGAATTATAATATGTTTATTTTTGTATCATAGTTGTTTACATTTATAAACAAAATTGTCATTTGTATAAAATCAGACATTTGTAAGAAAAATAAAAATTTTTTAATCTTAGATTACTAATACTACCTTATTTAGTTAATTATGAATTTACAATATATGATCTATCTTTTATGACTATGAGTCTATGACTATGACTACGGATTCTTTATGAGACCATGAGTTTAAGTCAATATAGTCTACTAATAATTACCAAAATATATAAATATATTCAAATTCTCTCCAAACTTTTCAATTCTACAAAATTTTATAATAAGTGATAAAAAATATAATAAGGTTATTTATATAAAAATAAGTATTTTATGATTAAACTAAGTAGATATATAAATTTACTATATTACCCTTACTTAAACGGTAAACGGGTAAAACGGGTTCGAAATAGCCATTTCCGTTTCCGTCCGTTTAATTAATGGTAGAGCCGGTAAACGGTAGAGCGGTAAACGGATAATAATATTTTATTTCCGTTTAGTTCCATTTATTAATCGGGCGGACGGTAGAGCGGGTAATCGGCTCCCGTTTACATCCCTAATTGTAGCTTCAATATTGTATCAGAAGATATTTATACAAATAAAGCGACTTGTTAAAGGAAATATGGTGAGCAATACTCAAGCTAGGCTTGCATCTGGCTTCTTCGCCTCTTCAAAATTGCTACATATTTATTAGTAATAACATTTATTATTCTTATTAGAGAAATTTAAATTTTATTGACTATTACCTACCCATAGTTGTTGATAGAAAATATTTTATACAAGTTTTAAGAGGCCGCATAATTTTAAGAAATACGGTAGTGGCTAGTTATAAAAAAACTTAGATTAAAGTCAAAAACATCAACTTCTAGCTTTAGACAGTTCAAATTTCAGTTGATGTAGAATTAAATTTATAATGGCAAAATTATATATTTTTTTAAATAATCTATATCAGATATTGCACTAATAAATGTAATTTTAAAAAATATTGTGGAAGTAATTCCTTCAGATATAATTTTTATTTTATGAAAATTCCACTATATCTTTTAATTTCGTAATATCTTATGATTAAATAATTTAGTTTCATGAAAATATCATACGGTGAAAATTTTCATTGTTATGTTTTATTTTACAAAAATAGTTGTAACATCTAGTGTTTTTAACTCGTACCAGACCAGCCATCTTCTCTGCATCAGTGGAAATTAATTGGAAGTGTTCATAGAAGCATCTAGATTTTTTAAATTACTTCCTCATTAAGAAAATGAACTGAAACTTTTCTTCTTCTTTTTTTCTGACATACCAAGGTGAATGGGTTGTGTGCAAGGACCCAAAGCTTGCTACGGCAGACGATTTCTGTATCTGAGAGTTTCGTAATGGTCGCTTGCTTCAACAAATAGAATTTACTGTACAAAATGAAGAAAGTTGCATGAAAAGAAATCGTTTTTGGAAGAGATTTTGTATTAGTTAGTTAAAAAGGGATTGTTCAATGGTCCTCAGAACAAAATACAATTGTACGAAATCATTTTCTTGATGTTTACAGCTGGCTGGTATCAAATTTGCTTTACAAAAATCCAAGTATATGTTGAGGAAGACTAAAGAAACTCGCAGAAATAGAAGTCGTCTTGTACATGGAAGAGTTAATGGAAAGGTTTTGTATTAATTAATCAAAAAGAACTGTACAATGGTCAATAGAACAAATTAAATACAACAAATTGAGGAAGGCCCAGAAGCAGTGTCATTCAGACTCGACGAGCGCGAAGCAGAGGCAGTCGTCCTCTTTGTTGCGGAAGACCCAGATACCGACGGTGAGCTCGAGCTGTCGCCGGTGCTTTTCTTGGAGTTTTTTCTCCAACTCGTTCGCTTCCACAAATTTCCGATAGTTTTTACCTTTGAGAACAAGCCAATGGTTCTTCTCCCAATTGGCGAGCTGAACTCGATGCTTTCGACCCAATCTGTCCAACACGCAGACGGTGAGTCCGTCTTCGCCGTGGGTCTTTCTCTTCTCCCATTCTCGCATCTCTCGTGAAAGGGCTTCTCGCACTGATAAGGGGAATAGGAACCGATTGCTCTGGGCTCTCACATCCGTCTTCGTCAATTGTTTCTGACCCGAGGCGAGAGGAAACGATGTGATCCCGCACATTCGCGTCATTGATTCCGCCCCCACAGTGAAGCTTCTCCTCTGCCTCAATATCGGAGGAGCGCAACTTCTTGATAGGACGGCGACAAGAACTTCGCGAGGCAGCCCCTTTTTTGGCCGGACAATGCCAATGCTTGGCGCTCCTCTTCCTCTGCGATCATGCAAGCTACATCTCGGAGTTCAAACAGCTTGCTGAAATCAGGGGCCTTGATCTTGATCACTATCTTCATGGCGTTTTGGCTCTCTCAATTTCTGGGCGCGAGGAGAGTGAGTGAGAGTGAGTGAGTGAGAGTGAGACAGTGAGGAGCAGTGGGGTTCTATGGAATAGTGTCCTATATTCCAGGAGTTTAGGGGTATCATACCTGAACGCGGTTTGAAAGATCCCAAAGACACTTCCCCATTAACTTGGGGAAAAAGTCTCCTATTTTATGGGCCAAAAATTTCCGACGTTCAACTAACACTGTGCATTTAATTTGAGAAAATGAGTTTTGGCGTGATATCCCTGGTTTTTTGTATGAAGAAACATAGCAGCACAAACAGCTGGGTTTATGACTCCCGATATCCCTGGTTTAGTTGCTGATGCGGAGCCCTTTTTTGTGCCTAAACTTCATATAGAGAGTGGCATGGATTGATTCAATATGAAAATGCAGCTCAAAGTTTGGGAAAAGAAAGCTAAATCATTGTTCAAATAAATGGTTTGTTCAAAGTAAAAGGAACGTGTCTGCATTAGGCACTCCAAAAGTAAATGGTTTATTCAAGTAACTGGATGTTGATAAAGTTTTGCATGTATTGATTCAATGTTCAAGTAGAGGAAATGCATGCTGAACTGGATGAAGTGAAAAAATCTATTCTAGATACTTTTAAGGTATTGTCTTGTTTCTTCTTTCTTACATCATTTTTTAGAACACATGCATGATTATCTGCTTCCTCGGTTCCTCTTAATATTCTAAGTTAGATTAAAATCTCTTGCAAATGATAATATGTTTTTTATGGTGCCTCTATATTGTCTGATCGTATTAATCTGATTCCTCTATAGGTTAGGCACCGCACCCTTCTGTAATCGGAAGCTGAATAAGCTATATTCTGTTGAAGTCTCATTTTTAAAGTCATAGTTATCAAAAAGAAAAAACAATTGCATAAGAGGTGAAGGGTGTATTCTAGGTGTCATTTTCTCTGTTGGAATGGTTGTCCAAAAGTGCAACTTCAACTATTCAACTATGGTGAGCAGAAACTTCCTCACATGAATTGTATGAACACTATTATTGCCGTACATGGCTTGAGTTTTAAGCATTTTCTGTTTCAATTTTGGAAAAGATCATGGTCTTAGTTATTTTTATTCTGCTAGCCTCTTAATTTTGCTGTTGAGAAGCTTCATGAGCATTTTGAAAAGGGCTTCAAGTCCAAAAATTATAGGTATACACTAGCGGCAAGCTTGGAAAAACAGTATGCAAACATTATTGGTAAAAATTTGTATATGATAGCAGGAATAATGAACTTATCCTTGTGATACTTCTATCAATTGAGAATCAACATAATGTAGAATAAGATATGTCAAATTTATCTCATGGAATTGTGTGAACCTTTGAGATCTCTTTGGAACAACTTGTTTAAATAAGGGGAGACTAAATTGAAAGATAAAAGGAGCTTATCTATTATATACTAAACATTTTGCTGTTGAAGGTGTTAATTGGATCATTTATAAAATAAAGGTTTTAACTTTAAAAAAAAAAAAGGTTTTATTGGCTGGTGTACCTGGTTTCACGAGCGTTTTGAATAGGAAACACATGCCTTGAGAAGTCTTTCAGGGTGAGAACATCTCTTATTGCGCTTCAAACTGTATTTAGTTCCTCTCATCTTTCAGTATGTATTGTTTTATCCCCCTCTACATTGCTAAAAAAACCAATCCTAATCCCATTTAGCTTCACTATGGGACTTGTTCACTATGGGACTTGTTCACTGCAGGCTTCATGATAACCCTTCAGATCACTTTGGGATGCGATCAACCACCTTTTGGAAATGCTCCACATCGCATGGTATCTTTAAGATCCCATGTTGGTTGTAGCCATATTCTTGAGCAGCTACCTCTAGCAATGACAAGATGCACGGATGGCTGAGTAGCCAAGTGTGTATCAGGAACCACTCATTACTTTGCTCGGGACCAACGAGCAGTGGCATGTATCCTCAAGCAGGTTCTCCCTCCCTCCCTCCCTCCCTCCCCCCTCATTCTCTCACACTGTCCTATCCTTTTTCATCCGTCTGGTTCTTTGTCCAGGATTTGTTCATAATTAGAGCAAGTGATAGATCAGCTCTTATTGACCCTGCTCTCCTGAACCCTGGCCGGTTTGATAAGTTGCTCTATGTTGGAGTAAACTCTGATGCATCTTATAAGGAGCAATTGGTTTTCAAGTGGTTTGACTGCTTATGGTTTAACTTTTACTCAACAGTCCTTTTCTTAAGCTTCATCCTTTTCATATATGTAGGGTTCTTTCTGCACTCACTAGAAAATTTAAACTGCATGAAAATGTGGCTCTGTTTCAATAGCAAAGAGATGCCCACCAAACTTCACTGGTGCAGATATGTATGTATTGTGTGCAAACGCTTGATTCATGCTACAAAGCGTAAGGTAGCCTTTTCAACTGAAATTAGGTAGCACAGAGCATGTTTATCATGACTCGTCTGCATTAAGGTTAGAATGGTCTTCCTGTCATTAGAGGTAACTAACCTACATTTAGAAGAGAGGATTTATTATTGATGAGCCAACCTCTTCTCTCTTCAGGGCAGCTAATGCAGATAACTAATAGAAAAGGCTTATCTGCTGGTCAAATAAATCTATCATCTGTCCATAAAAGCTCTCCCAAGGAGAAAAATCCTTATTGGTTTTAATGAAGAACTTTCAATCTATCTTTTCTAAATATCTGTGTTATTCAACAACACAGGATTGTCGTGGCTCTTAGTGCTGGTCCAGGTTTTCTAAACTAGTGACTTGAAGTTGAGTAGATCTATAACCTTGGTAATCGATGCGAAGTAGTCATTAATTTAACAGCTCTAAAAACAGGGTAACTGATGCAAAAGTAGCCATTCCTTGAATTGCGTACTAACTTTTCCTGATGCGCTTTACACAGGTTTTTCAAGTCTTCCTGCCACTGTGGTCAAAGGATCAGATTCAGCTCTTGTAGAATTAACAATTTTATGAATGTATAAACTTTCTAGTTCAGCTTTTGGATTTATTGCAAGGAACTTTGGTTTGTAACCCAACAGGTTGCAGATGATCAAAATGGGTATCAAGATATTGGCTATCAATTCTTTCACTGAATTGACGCTGTCCCTGATACTTTGTGTTACATAAGTGTCATATTGACCATTCTAGGTCACCATCAGCTTACAAATTTTAGATCAATTGCTGGAGGAGGTTTCGAATGTTTTGAAGCTTGGTCTGCAATATGAAGGAGCTTCAGGGTGACCTTGCCAGTTGACAAGTTGAAGAAATGGTTTGCAGAGATTATTGTTAGTTAGACTTTAGCACAAGGAATAATGAAGTTGTTTTTGATGTTTCCCGAGAACAATTAGGGAAGACCAGACAGAGAGAAGAGAATGCATAAACATTCAACCGCTCAAGTATTAATTTGTGGGTTATGGAAATCGAGCTTAATTTCCAATTGATTAATAACTGGAGATTTTTTCAAGATCGGTTTTTGTAATTTATAATGTCAGGATGGTGGGCGGGCCATTAATATTACCATGCATCAATATAACAAGAAAATCTTAAAATTTTAAGGTTTTTTTTTTCTGGGATTACTCCCCGCCGGAAGTCAAGCATTAGAGTGGACTTGACCTTAAGAAGATCGAAGATCTCAAACCCATTACTCAGAACAGAATATTGTAACAAGATGGTATGAAAATGAGTCTGTTTATTTCTTATCAGCTTGGAGATCGTTTTATAATCAATAGATGTTACTTAAAACCTTATAATCACTCTGCACTCATCATCGTCACGAAGATGCCATTTCAGTAGCAGTTTCGGCCTTCTTACATCGAGAATCCTTATCAGACTCTCCACAGTTTTCTTCTTATACAGTTATACTGTATTTAATGTCCACTGGTAAGATCAGGATCAGCGCAAATCTTTTCTTTTCCTGAAGAAGATGCTGTATTTTATACAACTAACCCAGATGATAGAGGCTGATCATGCACATGGTTGACATATTCGGGTATATTTCATGCATGGACCTCCCTCAATCAACCAACTTATATAAGTTTATCTACACTAATATTTCCCCTTAAAATTTAGAACAAGTTTACCTACCTAACCATCTTATTCATTCCTTAATTTGATGGCTTTCAATCTCCATCAGCTCCATCAATCTTGGTTATTTTTCATGAAACATGCAGTGAGGAAGCTGATATATATATATGTTTAGTTCTTGGAGAATACACGCATCTAAAAAAGAATATGTATGCCTACGTTATCCAAATATTCTCAAATCCACAGATTGGGTATCCATAGAAAGCTTAGTTCTTGCAAAAGTTATTTAGTGGAGCATGCAGTGGGGCGCACGGATGATGCTTCTACAGTTCTTCAGTAAAAGTGATGCATATACATGTCCTACTTTGGAATATTTGTTGAATCTAATTCTTTCCTCTCATTTTCCTATCAAATAGTAACCTTCTATGTAGCTTTCTTCTATGGTGGAGAGAAGAAAAACATTTATAAGAAACTAATTAGTCTTCAAAATGATCATTCTTGTTTTGATTTATTGACACAATAATTCTGCTCACATTTTATCACCCTCTTGTCGTGAGTTATATATCTATAGTTTGCTTATTTCATAATTGGATGGGATAGTTTGCTTATTTCATAATTGGATGGGTTTATTTAAGATCCCATCACTAATATTTTTATCATCACAAGAAAACGAAGCAAAGAAATATTAATGTTTTTGTTTAACATTTACTTGTAAAAACTAAAATCCCTAACTTTGTAAAAAGATTTTGAGCGGTGATATAAGTAATGTGGGTTTTTACTTCTAAGACTTTACATCCTAATGTGGCATCCACGTTGCAGCTTAGTAAGAGATAAACTTGGAGATAAAATCTGCAAGATTTTAGTTTTTTAATAAAATATTATCAACATTCTATGGGTAAACCTTAAACCCTAGATTTTCACCTACCTAGACTGCCAACTATGCACCCAACTCAGGACGTAAATCCTCGAAGTAAAATAAAAATAAGGAAGTACTGATATCATTTTTCGAAGAGTTTCTATGGGAAGAAAAAATATTTAATATTAAAAATTAAATCCCTCTAGCTGACACTTTTAGAAGTGATTGGCTTTTAGAAGTGATTGGCATGGGGTATAACCGTATAATACAAGAAGCAAAGTCATTCAAAGCAACAACCAAGAGACTGATCTAATCTGGAGGACAGAATGAATTTATTTGGATGAATGAATGAATATTCTCTTTGTGGGTACGTACAGAGACTGAATCGATTGCATAAAGATGTTCATGGTCTTCCCACTTACATACCCCCACCAAGACATTTATTGCGTCCACAGGAAGGCGCCACAATTAATTGGCTACACCTTGTAAAAAAATTTTGCTGAGTTGCACGTCCTAGAAAAAATCTGAAATAGAGAATGCCACTACAAGTGGAAATCTAAGTTTTTCTCAGTGCTGTACATTGATGTTTACTCTCAACTCACGAGCCTGAATCACTTACATGCCCACAAAACAAAATTTGGATCAGCACAAGGAAAAAAACAATTACACTGGAGAGATCGTCCAGGTAGTAAGCACAGGTGGTGTATGTATATATTCCTTCTTATTGTGAGAATAAAGTTTGTTCATCCCTTCTTAGTTTCTTACATGAAGGAAAGAGCCGAGGTGAAAAAGGGTAGTAGAGAAAGTAAAATTAAAACTCTCATCATTTGGCCTTAGAGAGTGTCTCCACCACTTGCCGAAAATACTCAACCTCGCAGGGAATCCTCAGTATTCCTTGCTGTTCATATCCAAACTCGTCTGCAGCCATGTCCAGCAACACGGCAAAGTAAGGATGCCGGAACTGTTTGGTGTGGATCAGCACCCTCTCCATCTTCTTCTCCGAGCCAACCAAGACGGGCACGTATCCTTTCGGCACCGGCTCGCCGGCAGCCTCATTTTCCTCATCGACCAGCCGCCGGTAGACTGTAGCACCGCGTCTGCTCTTCCCCATCTTCCCAGCTTCCCTCTCATGTCCGGCTGAAGCTGACTGCACTCACCCCACAATCTGGTGTTCCTCTTATACCACAAGGTGGGTGAGTGCATAAACCTTATTAAAGTAATGAAATTGAGTATTGAAAAAACTGTGGTTGGTGTATAAGGGGGAGAGCCATTGACTTTGCTGTCCTTGGGTACTTTAAAGTGAACACTGTCTCTAATGGGAGACTTTAGGCAGGGGGATCTGGGGATGGTCCCTTGGGGAAGTGGTTTGGGTTGAGAGGAAATGAGTGGAGGGAAATCAGGTGAAATGAGAATGAGACCTCTACTTGTAATTTATTATTGTGATTGATTGAAGACTAATATTGGTGTCATTTACTTCTATAGATGGTTGACTCTTGGAAGGTTTTCAGTTCCCAGCCCTTCCTGACCCCTTCTTTCTCAAATCATTTGAGCTTTAGAGTGGAAATCTCACGTTAGTCGATCTTCATTGGAGACTAATTTGAATTGAATGAGGGTCCCTGGTAGTGGAACTTACTGCTGCCATACTGTACGATTTTATCCTAAGAAGATTTTAAGCTGTCTGTTATTGGTCTCCGGAGGCTGCCTCTTCCTGTTAATACAAAAATCCATACAGCTTCATTAGAGAGTTTTAATTAGGAGAGTTATGCGTGTAACGGTTGATATGTGTCAGGTTTCGAGAAACCCGATACATATGAGGTTTCTCTAAAGCCCAGCACCGGGAAACCATGTCCAGGATCTCCAGAATTTATATTCTTTTCAGAAAACAAACAATGAAAAATTTCTTCTGCAATTAACTTTACTACTTAATTTATCGAAAGAAATAAAGTACCCAAGCTGAGATCATGGAGGATCCGAGGCAGGCCCGACGTATCCTGCAATACTGCAAGGAACATGCAGTCAAACCCCATGAGAGATCTCCTTGTTGGAGAAAGAAAAAAATAAAATAAAAACTACTGTGCAGGAAAGACAGTATTCAATGTTGATACCATGAAATCTACTGGGCAGCCACATGGGCTTCAAATAAGAAATATCGGTCATTTAACAAAAGAAACTACAGCAGATAATTTTAAGAACTGACTACAAAACGCTATGGGACAACGGAAACTAAATCAAACTTGATATCTGTATGTGATTCTTCTTCAGAAGCATACCCGTACAACTATTCACATATGAAAAAGAAGCCTCGTACTCACTAGAAGATTAAATCTTTGAAGGGGGCCGAAAGCCTGAAATAGAAGACTTCTCTTCCTTTCAAAGCAGTGCAAAGCAGTTGGACCAGATGTGACATGACAAGCTTTTGAATTTTGATCTCCACTGAGAGCGTAGACCGCAGTGATCTCAATCCATATTGGCTCCTTCAACCGCACTCGATGACGCGGTTGAAAAATGGGGGATTCTCCTTAATTTCTTGCTTCAAATTCTTGACCTCTGACTGAACTCAATTTTGACATGAATGAGAGCCGCCCAGAAGAGGGCCGAAAGCCTGGAACTTCCGCCGTATGCAGAGACCAGAAAGAGGATAACCCTGTGTTGATGGTGACTGACAAGAAATAAGATTCTTGATGAGAGGGAGGTATTGTTAACGTATGAATAGAGTCTATCACAGCAGAAAGACTTTTTTTTTTGTGGGAACTTTGTGAGCTCTGTTCAACTGAGGTTTGAAGTATGAACACGAATGAGGAGAAGGCAGCCGTTCGAATTGCAGTTGCGAAATTCGACATGGAAACTGAGAAGGAATCTAAAAATGATGTGAGAAGGCGAAAGCAGGCTAAGCAGCAAGAATAAATAAAGTTATCATCACAAGCACTGATGCTGCTTGGTTCTGTTACACAAATTGACGAACAGATCATTGGTGCCCGATTCTTAATTGACGGTACAGTGCAGAAGACCAAAATTCGAGCTATCCATCCCATCTTGGAAAAACTGCAGAGTTCAGTTCAAATATAGTGGATACATGTTTATAAACTGGAATGAACCCATTATATTCCCGGTTCGAGCCTCCATCTGAAAATGAACAAAGAAAGAGAAATATTGTAAGTTGCGGCCTCTATTGGATGGAATCTGAAGCTTTTCTCGACTCACGCTTCGACCCCAAATTTCATTTTAAAGATTCGATGCCATCTCTTTTCAATCAGTTTGCATTCGCGATGTCCACCCATTTTCAGGGTTCTATATATAGAGATTGGCTCCTCGAGGCTCCAAACAGGACTGAAACAGGTAGGAATTTGCAGCATCCATACTCACCATGTCTTGGGACGCTTCTCATCAAATTGCTGAGATCGATGAACAGTCGGTCGTCACCGTAAGTTTCTACCTCCAATATTAGTTCATCTTCTGCAATAGTTATTAATTCTCAGATTGTATGACTTTTCAGCATATATATGCTCAAGCACACATACTAGACATCGTCTGATATAATAAACCCAATATCTGAAATCGTACTGACCATCCTTATTGATGCAGAAAATGCAAAACGGGAAGAAACTCCTAATACTCTCCCCGAAGGCCCTCACAGTAATATGGGGAGGAACTGCAAGCAATGATCGTTACTGGCGTAAAAACCCAGATGGTGTAGTAGAACTCATTGGAACTACCTGGCTCGAAGTCAAGTGCTGTCTTCCACTTATGAAACTCACACCAAATACCAAGTATCAGCTGTCGTTCACTTTGAAGTTTAATGAAAAACCCCATGGCTGGAATACTCGTCCTGTCATCTTTTGCCTCCGATTGCCGGAGAAAAAACCCATCTATAAACGAGTGGATTTGTCCCAAACTCTTGGAAAAGAGTGGACAGATGTTCCAGAAGGGTTAGTGTTCAGCTTCGAGAAAACCGGCGAAGATGCAAAGCTTGACTTCGCCATGTATGAGATAGAAAATGATCAGTGGAAAAGAGGGTTGATGATCAAAGAGGTGAAGATCAAGCCAATAATCTAGAAACATGAATATGGATGTGCGTGCACGTGCATGAGGCTGGTGATTTATGCTTACTAAGATATCACAATTATGTGGGACTAGGGAGCTTAATTTCAATGCTTTGGAACTGAGCTTGCAGCCTTGTCCTAAAATATTCTACAGCACTACATACTTATGAGTTATGATGCTAATTAAATGGACGTAAATGCAAATTTTTGGGCTTCTTTCATGAACTGACAGTGTGACAAGAAAGGGGCTGTTGTCTGGATTGTAATGATATATAGTTGTTATATTCTTTGTTGTTCACCTTTAGTAATTTTATCCTTTCCATGTTTGATGGCTTTGATAGTAAGTTAAAAGATTCAGTTAGAGTGTTAAGGTATGCCTCAGAATGCTTCAGGTAATAAAAGATATAATAGTCTCTAGCAGCTACATTTGAGTCACTCTCTTTTCTTTTGCTTACTCTCTTTGATCAGCCACGATCCAATTTGGGTTTTTACTGAGAGGGAAAAAGGCCAAGTAAAAACACTCAGAATATATAAATTATGGCAACTGCACCCATGACCAGTTCCAGTTTGCAAAGATTGATTCAGAATAAATAGATTTTAGGTAATAGAATCTTCTGCATACAAAGACAACCACTTGGTGTGAGACTACTCTATAATAATTTCAAGAATACAACTCAACTCATAATCTGTAAAAGAAGCCAAGCAAATAGAGCAACTTAAGATGACAGATAATTTGATTGAATTAAATTTCTTCCACAGTTGGTGGGGTAAAATACATATTGATGACCATAATACATTGCAAGCAATTTTTGTTTCAAACTCTGGAAAACAAAATACACAGAGAAACAGTAATAAAGATGGATTTCTCATCCATTTGCAGGTTTCAAGCTTCCGTTTCTTTGTCTTCCAAACCCGTGAGTCCAGCTGCAACATAATTTTCACTCATGTTTTTGTTCCAAAGAATTCGAACTGCAAGCTAAGTCATCCAGTGTCACAGGCTTGTGCAACTGCATTCGAGCAACCATGGCTGTTATGATATGCAGAACACTAACACGTACAATCAAAACAAATGCCGACCAATGCATAGTTCATATTGCAGAAAAATGCACGCAAGTGCATATTTCTATAACCAAAACATCCAATTATGAGCTAGCATTAAAAACTTACGGCATCAGCAACAGGGAACAAATGGAGAAAACGCATAAATGCATCGTTCTGTGAGGGAAAGCTATCATGATTCCAGTATGTCATGTTGTCAAATTTTGCGGTGGCCTCCCAACTGGAATTCTCATCACGCGCTTCCACATATTCTCCTTTTCCCATATTTTTCCTCCTTTCCAGGACCAAGCCTGCAGACCCGGAATCACAAAAGAATATCAATAAAGTAAAGCAGTATATCAAATTGAACACATTCTCAATGCTTACCGTCCGATTTACAAAAGCCGGATTCCGAACAAAAAACACATATTCCCCCTAAAAATTAAATCTTTAAACAGAAAGAGCCTAATTAACAGAGGTAAGGCGGAAATAACATGATTCTTGTATTCAATTACCACGATATCCATCAGGAACCGGAACTGTGGTCCCTCGCAACCTTCGGCCCCTAAATGACGCTTCCACGACCTCCAATCCTTCCATGAGAGCACCTAAAAGAAAACAGAACAAGGAAAAGACTCGGTAAAGGCATGAGCAAGGCAATCGAATTGAGACAAATGAACTTGAGATTACCTGTTTTTTGGGGCTTGAAGTAGTCAGAAACTTGGCACTCTCCATCATGCCTAATGCAGCAAGGAAGATTATGGATCTGGGATGTGAGATCCGTGACTCGGTCTACAGATCTCAGGTCGATAAAACCGGCCACGCCGCTTCTCCGGTCATCGACAGAGTCGAGTTCCTCCCGCTCCATGAAAGAGAATTGAAGAAACAACAAAAAAAAAATATATGAAATTTGGAGACGTGAACCCTAATCTCCGATCTGGAAAGGCGCTTCACCAGTTCGTCGACGGAGCTTTCATTGGATTTTGCTGTTTCGAATGGGACCCCTCCAAAAGTCTCCCGCGCTTTTTCAAGTGGTCGTTTTTCGCGCGAATTATTCGGCGCGGTAATTTCCAACTTAGTATTAGTAAACGGGGAAATAGGTAAATAAATTAAATATAATCCAAATAATATAAATTTTAAAATTATTAACATTATTAAAATTTATTAAATATATTGATGTTAATTGTTTATGTGATCAAGAAATTTGAAAATAAAAAAATGATAAATACATCTTTATTGTACAAATAATATTAAACCATAAAAAAACATAATCAAAAAATTTGAGGCATAATTGCATTAGAAATGGGCCTCAGATGAACTCGTTGCTCGTGCTATTAAGTTCTGGGATGGAAGGGAGAGAGAAGGAGAGGGAGAGAGAAGGAGAGGGAGAGAAGGAGAGGGAGAGAGAAGGAGAGGGAGAGAGAAGGAGAGGGAGAGAGAAGGAGAGGGAGAGAGAAGGAGAGGGAGAGAGAAGGAGAGGGAGAGAGAAGGAGAGGGAGAGAGAAGGAGAGGGAGAGAGAGAGAGAGAGAGAGAGAGAAAGAGAGAGAGAGAGAGAAAGAGAGAGAAGGAGAGGGAGAAGGAGAGAGGAGGAGAGAGAGAAAGAGAGAGAGAGAGGAGAGGGAGAGAGAGAGAGAGAGAGAAGGAGAGGGAGAGAGAAGGAGAGGGAGAGAGAAGGAGAGGGAGAGAGAAGGAGAGAGAGAGAAGGAGAGGGAGAGAGAAGGAGAGGGAGAGAGAAGAGCAGAAAAGAGAAAAGGAAATAAATATAACTTTAAATTCAGTCTTTATTACATAACAATATCATCACTGTAAAGGCTCAAAATCTAGTGCTTGTACAGTTGTACTCACTAGTATGCAAGTAGCTTTATGATTGAAGGCTGGAAAAAAAAAAGGTGTTGGTAAGTTGAGAGATTGTAAAATTTTTATGACTCTGGTTGGCATTCTACATAATCTCCTGTACACGAATTAAGGGAAAAGAATCACCTCTAGTTTCTTCACCAGTAATCTCCACAAGAACAGCTTCCATTGTTGAAATGATGGAAGCGGCTTGTATCCCTCACAATGATGTGCCGCTTCTCAACAAGTGAGATGAATTTGGTGGCATTGTGGCAATCCCCACAGACCCTCAAGTTCTTAAAAATGCGAATTGGGGCACCTGGAGGTATACTGATCAGACCAAAAGCAATAGCCAACTTCTCACTGTGCCTGGAAAGTATCAATTCCTTGCGTTCCTCTTCCACATCATGCAATGCACAGTCGAGGTCCGGCACATATCCGGCCAGCTTCATTCTCTTTTCCAAGTCAATCAGTCTCTCCTCTATCCGGTCCAACTCCGAGTGCACTCTGTCCCCAGACCTGAATTCATGAACAATGCCTCTCACTTCAATCCAGCTATATCCCGGTGTTTTCACTACTTTACTGTTTTTCATCTGTTGGCGGACTCTAGCAACTTCACTCCACCTGTTCATTGTAGCATAAACATTTGCAAGCTGCACGTAGCCTGATGAGCTCTGTGGATCTAATTCAAGCAATTTTTGAGCTGCATACTCTGCCAGTTTCAAGTTTTTGTGGATTCTACAAGCACCCAAAAGGGTTCCAAAGATGGCTAAGTGTGGCCTAAAAGGCATCTTATTGATTAACTCAACTGCTTCAGATAGCAAACCAGCTCGACCGAGCAAATCAACCATGCAAGTGTAGTGATCCGGCTTGGGCTCCAGTTCGTAATCCCTCTCCATCGAATGGAAATACCGCATGCCCAAATCCACCAACCCAGCATGGTTACAGGCCAACAAGACACCCACAAAGGTGATCCAGTTTGGCTTATTTCCCATAAGCCTCATTTCATCAAACAATTTGATTGCTTTTTTCCCGATCCCATGCTGGGCAAAACCTGAAATCATTGCATTCCAAGTCACAACATCCTTCCCAGGCATCTCCTCGAATAGCTTAGATGCATCCTCTAAGAACCCGCATTTGCAATACATGCTCAGTAATGAAGTCCCACACGTAGTATTTAGATACAAAGGCGATTTGTAGATAAACTGATGAATCAGTTTACCCAATGCCACTGCAGACAACTCACTGCAAGCCAGTAGAACACTACTGAAAGTGGAAGGATTTGGCCTGACGCGCAATTCAATCATCAACTTGAAAAGCTTCAGAGCATCCTCCGCCTGAAAGTTCCGCACGTAGCCAGATACCATAGAGTTCCAAGTCACCAAATTTCTCACCGGAGCTTCATCAAACAATTCGCGTGCCACCTTTGTACGCCCAAATGTCATATAACCGGTGATCATAGCCGTCCAGGAAAAGACACCCTTTACTGAAGGTGCAGCTTGTTCGAATAGCTCAACTGCAGAACTCAAGTTACCATTTCGGATGTAACCAGATATGATGGCACTCCAAGCGACGTCATTCTTCTCAGGCATCGCCTCAAAGACTTGGCGCGCTTCAGCCATCTTCCCGTGCCGAGAGAGACCAGAGATCATTGTATTCCACGAAGCGGAGTCCTTAACAGGCAACTTTTCGAAGAAACGAAGAGCCGATTCGAGGTCGCTACTTTGAAAATAACAAGAGAGCAAGATGTTGAAAGAGAAGATATCGGGTTGAGGTATTCGGTGAAACAGTTGGAGCGCTTCTTTCATCTTGCCAGGCTTCGAGTAACCGGACAAAATCAGGTTCCAGGAGAAGTTGGTCTTCAGGGGAATTTTTTCAAACTCCCTACGAGCAGAATCCAAATCCCCATTTCTAAGGCACTTCCTGATCAACCTATGCATTGACAGGACTACATCCGGCAGTATACTTCCGTGGGAATTTCCATCGAACTGCTTGTGGGTCGTCACGTTATCGGCGGAAACCATGTCAAACCTCGAAATAGGTACACACCGAACGTCGACTGGATGGAGCTGCGCAGCATTGGAATTAGCATTCAACGGAAGGGATGCGAATGTTGAACGAAGTGCTCTCGACGGGAATGTGATCTTTGTGGGAGAAAATCGGATTAAGCAGCTTCTAATAAACATTCCCCATCGCCTCAAATCGAGAAAAGAACACTACTTCACAATTCACAATCGCAGAAGGGCAAGCAGTCCGGCGGCTCTACCAGGTTCATATATTAAATCATAAATGACTACAGCAGTACTAGCAGTCTAGCAAGAAGGGGAGTGTTTTTAAAGCTTCCCTCCTTTGTGGGTTTTCATCCTTTTTTAATCCTAAAGAACCTGTCTGCGGACTGCGGTTTCATTCCTTTGATTGGCTTGATTGAATTTCTTCTTATTATGATGATGATTCTTCTTATATTATTTTGAAAATCTCTTTCAATCTTTTATTGGGTTTTTAAGATTTTGTCAGTACCATTATCATAATTTCATAATAACAATATGCATGTAGGTGAATGGATTTTTGGGTCAAATTATCAACCTACACACTACTCTTCCGGGTTTGATGAACAAATTAATCTTCACAAAGCAAGAAACTTCAAGAATAGGAACCTTTTCTTCCTCCCTCGGGCTTAAAACCCTCCATGAAAACCATGATGAAGTCATGACCAGTTATTTGTGCCTAACAACATTGAGTACCACATTCAGTCTTCCCTTTGTTGGGTTCTATTCTTTTTGCAATCCAGTCAAACTGAAAATTTTTGCAAATCTTTTTTTTTTTATTATTCACCATCAGAGACAGAGAGGGTACAAAAAACAACATCAGGGAGAGGGTACAAAAAACAACATCATCATTTGAGCTGTCTCAGAAGAAGCTCCTCTAAGTTCTAACAAACTAAATAAACATTAAAATACAACCAATAGATTACAAAAAATACAATTTCCAATTCCCACCAGGGATGCCGCCAGCAAAAATCCAAACATGTTATCAAACTCTATCTTCTCCCTTCTTTTTAACTCCCATGGAAACTGCAAATTACCAGTTAAAAAAACTGGGACCGGCCCGTGAAAGCAACTCCCCTCCGGCATCTTTTCCCATCTGAACCATTTCTTCAATAGTATACGATCCCCTTCTTGAAGTTTCTAGTACTGAAAATGAGTAAGAACCAGGTTAATGGAACACATGCAGCTTTGGAAACTGACAATATAAAGAGGTTTATACTTTTTCACAAGTTTAGATGTGCATGTATAATTTGATTCTCTTACAAGTTCCGAGGGCAGTATAGAAAGGATTCCTTTTATGATCATGTTTTCTTCATCCCTTAATTCTACTTCAGCATCTTTTCCATAAGATAATACAAAAATATGAATCAATAAAAATGCAAAAGGAAATGAAACAAGACCTCTTGTTCCATCAGGAGAAGCAACCAAGCCTCTGAACATGCAATAACCATCTTTATCCCGGTACGCATAGCCCGCAATAGGAGTGCGGCAGGACCCATCCAAGGTTGTGAGAAATGCCCTCTCACATGCAACAGCTAGTCGCGTTTCCTCATGGTTCAGTGAAGCTATGTAGTTTGCCTGCCAAGGTGAAATCCACAACCTATTTAGGTATTCAAAATAAAAAGAGAAAGAAAAGAAAATCAAGCAAAATGATTTATAAACACAATATACAGGCATTGTGTGCAGTAATTCTTCACCAGTGTCACCAAAAAATTAACAGGAATTTTAGCTCTTGCCGAGACAACTGTAGTTTTCCTGTTTTAAGCCTACAATTATTTACTTTCAACCCAATACCCAGCACTCTAGACAGTGATTAAGCAGCCATAGCAGAAAAAATTGAAGGAACCCAGAGCACGGGTTGGCCCATTACAATTAATGCAAATTCAAATAGAAGTCCTTAGATCATTCGTGGTTTTCTTTGTCAAATGGAAATTTGTGATTTCTTATTCCAATACGGAGCGTAATGCATCAAACTATTGTAAGCATCTTATTTCCAATTAGAACTACATCAACCCCGTCTAAGTGAACCTGAAGGTGTCTATTGTTTCTCTGCTGTAGCATCCAAGCTGTTGATTTAAAGGGAGATGACTGGGCCTCCAGAGACTTTCAGAAAGCTACCCCCAAACATCTGCTTGTAATCTTAAACAAAACCAGTAAAATTTTAACTTAAACTTCTATGTTCTTGCCCTAAAATCAAATATTTTACAAGCAGAGGTCCACCAGAAATAAGTATGCTCTTAGTTAGGTGATGCAAGACCTCACCTATGAGTAGACCCACAAATGCGTATCAGGAGGCTCAAACAACTTGTAAAATTGATAGGAATATAGAGAAATAACGTTTTAGTTTTGGATTGTGGCAAATGAATTTCTAGGGTAAAACTGAGATATTCTTCATTGAGTTTTACTCTATTATTTACCTATCCTGCAAAACATAATCTAAGACGTACCATCTTATCATCATTACTTCTGCAAGCAATTCCAATTGCACCTTGAGCAATAGCTGGAAGCATTTCCTCCACAGATAAGATTGCAGTGACATTCTCCGTCATGTTTAACCGTTTAAGCCCTGCCAATGCCAATAAAGTAGCTTGGACATCACCCTCAGCTAGTTTTCTCAAACGCGTCTGCACATTCCCTCGGAAATTGACCACCTGCAGCATAATTTAGTTCCAGATAAACAGAATGAAACAGAATGCTGCAGTAGTACGGTAACCCACTTCATACCTTATAAAAAAATAACAATAAATCAATGGAAAGAGCTCCAATAGACAGGGTCAGCAAGAATTTTGAACAGTAAGTCCCGGATGGTGCCATGGGAGTTGTTAAGAATCTGAATATTGAAATAATGCCAGGGACACCAGCCTCTAGTATAAACCTCTTCTTATATCCCAAGGGTTTGTACAACATTCTAATATGGCAACCATCTATTTATGACAAGATTTGGTGTTTTTTAATATATTTCATGATGAACTCCAATGACCTTTGGGAAAAGTACAAAGCAATATAGAATTCAATACAAGCTCACACCTTAAGAGATGGATATCTGTATAGTATTTGAGATTGCCTCCGGAGAGAAGCACTACCCACAACACTCCCTGCAGGAAGCTCAGCCAGCGAGTTTGCACTTAGACAAATGAATGCATCTCGTACATCCTCTCTGGGAAGGTTGCATGGGAGAATCATTCCGTCGGGAAAGTATGTGGGCACATCTTTCATGGAGTGAACAGCAATATCAATTGATCCTTCTAAAAGTGCTTCATCAATCTCTTTTGTGAAAAGACCTTTCCCCCCTATATCTGCAAGAGGTTGATTTAGAATTTTATCCCCTGTGGTTTTAATAATGATAATCTCAATGGCTCCTTCCTCAGCTAGCTCAGAATGGGTTGCAATGAGCTTGTCCCGTGTCTCATAAGCTTGTGCTAGGGCTAGAGGACTGTCCTACACAGAGCAGGAGGAATAACATCTAAATGGATTTGAACTAGTAATATTGTTTTAAAAAGGAAAGAAGCAAGTTAAAATTTTCCACATGGAAATTGATAAAATGATCTTTTTCTTACTGGCAAACCATTTAATGTACATCCTCAAAAAAATTACCAATAAGAAAAAAAGAAAATAAGAGACGGAGGGAAGAGAGTAAATAGGCTAGGCAGTGAAAAGGCTACTTTCAAGAAGACAAGGTGAAAATCTCTCTTTACCTACAAATCCTTCTATCAATCACTGCACCAATGCAAAAAACAAGGATATGCTCAAAATTATAAAGAAAAAGAGTTTAGAGATACTACAGAGTAGCCATCATTTGAGTAACTATTTGAAGAACCATAGAAGCCTGGAAACATCATGATGTGAGACAAGAGATTGTAAACCAGATCAAAACAGATGCCCCAACAGGAAATCAATAAGAAAAAAAGGGGAGAAAAACATCTTAAAATTTTGAATCCTAGTTAGAAAATTGAAATAGCCTGCTCTGAGCAGAACGAAAGCAGAACGAAAACTGCATAAGAAATTAACAATCAAGTGCTGCGGAGAACATCTAACATCACCAGTTCATATCACGTACACAGGAAACACGCATATTTATGGGTGATGCCGTATTACCCGAACTTGCATTTAAAAGACTCCGAAAGTAAATGGCTTTAACATCCTCTTTGTAAGTAAAGTATGACTCTCCGCAGATTTTTAAATTCTAAGAAGAAACTAAAGAAAGTTCGATAACGAAACACACTAAATGTATAACGTGTTCCATTTAAAAAAAAAATGTATAATGTGCTTAGTTTGGCTATAAGAACCCAGCGAGACTCAGAGAGAAAGAGAGAGATAGATGGAATTAGATGAAACGAAACCAACAAAGACAAAAACTTCTTACGGAAACTCAAAAAGGTAAAAGTAAAAGCTACTAAAACACCAAATCATGAACACATGCTAAACGGACAATATCTCAAAGATGGAAAAGTTCCCATGAAATTTCAAAAGATGAATGAAAAAACAACTAAGACACCAAATTATGCAGACATGCTTAACGAACAAAAAACTCGGAGACAGAAAACTTTCTCGAGTTACCTTCCTCTGGTGCCAATTTTGATGAGTGAGACCTTAGTCTGCAGCTCCTGCTCAACAGCAACAGTAGCTTTCGCTACAATCAGGCTTCTCGACTGTCTCGAGGGTTGAACTCTTAAGGAAGGGGGAGGGAACCCGAGTGCAGAAATGGACCCAAGGTGCATTTTCGCTGAAGGGACAAGAGGATGCTGAAAGGTGGGTCTCAGAGCGGTTGTCTCCATGAGAGGAGGACGGTGTGGGGGAAGGAGCGGAAGGGAGGGAGGGGGAAGGAAGGGAAGGAAGGGAAGGAGGGAGAGAGAATCCGGTGAGATGGGTTTTTGATTGGGAAGAAGATAATGTCAGGGGATTGACCAATCCACTTGTCTCCCAGTTAGCTTTTCTCACTGCAATCAAATTAGCCCAATTCGGGATTGCTAAAATGCGCTCAGTGTTTGCAAAGATGAAATAATACAGGCTCGAAGTTTGACTCCTGGCAACATGAACCAACTCGGCCGCAATTTTTAAGCTTTTAAACCTTACTCACTGTTGTGGAATCCTTTGTTTCGAGCTCCAAAATTACAGAGCCCGGGGATATCTTCTAAAATGCGCTCGGCGTTCCACGAAATACCATCAACCGGGTGAAATAAGAAAGAGAAGAGGCCAAATTAAGAA